>PVKE010050560.1:0-10914 GCA_004027555.1 Craseonycteris thonglongyai
GGACCGAGGATCGAATCCCGGCTCCGGCCCAGGCAGGACCCACGTGCTGAACTGGGGAGTTCCCACAGTTCGGTTCTCTAACTGTCTCTGTCTCTGTCTCTCTCTCTATCTGTCAAAAAGTAAAATAGAAATAACTATGCACTGAAGACAAAAAGATAATTTCTGTCTATAAATGTGAAAAGATAAAAAAAAAAAAAAAGATTTAAAGTTTCAATTTGGTGAGACTTTGCTCTACTACAGTAGTAGCAGCTAGAATTGAAAATAAAATTCTTAAATCAATACTTACATTTAGAGATGAATTATGATGTTACATAACATGTTCAAACATTTAAATAGGGTATATATGATAAATTATCTTAAACAAAATATTACAATATATTTTAATGCCATTATATAAATCCCTAGTTCTTTTTTCTTTTTTTTTAATATTTATTTTATTGTTTTGATGGAGAGACAGAGAGAAGGGGGAGGGCCCAAAGCAGTTTCCACAGCTGTACAACATCAGTTTTCGACATGGTTTCCTTCTACACAGGTGGGTGGGGGCCGTGAAAGGTGGAATCAGGCCAGGGACCTCCCACATGGGAAGCAGACCCCATTTCAGTACATGGGTTCACATGGGCCGGGACCAGAACTCAATCCTCAGACCCCAGGGCTGCAAGGAGAGCACTTAACCAGCTGAGCCACTCCGGCATCTCCCCCCTAGACCCTTTTTTTCTTTTTAAGGATTTATTTTATCGTTTTTGAGTGAGAGAGACAGAGAGAGCAGGGAGGGCCCAGAGCAGTCTCCATTTGTACATCATCAGTTTTCGACATAGTTTCATTCCACACAGGTGGGTGTGGGCCTTGCAGGGGGTGGGGAACCAGGCCAGGGGCCTCCCACATGGGAAGCTCGCCCCTGTAAGAACCGAACTGGGAGCCTCCCACATGAGAAACACACCCCAATTCAGTATATGGGTCCACAGGGGCCCGGGCCGGGATTTGATCCTCGAATCCCAGGGCCGCAAAGCAAGTGCTCAACCTGCTGAGCCATTCCTTAGTTCTTTTTATTTAAAAAAAATATATTTTTTTATTGTTTGAGAGAGGGTGAGAAAGAAAGAGGAGGGGGGAGGGCCCAGAGCAGTCTCCATAGTTGTACATAATTAGTTGTGACATAGTTTCATTCCACACAGGTGGCTGTGTGGCTGTGTGGGGTAGAAACCACATTGGGGGCCTCCTGCATGAGAGGCAAGAAACTTCACTGCCATCCCAGCAGTTACCAGTTACACTGCGGTTCAGCATATGGGTTTGCACAGGCTGAGGCCAGGATTTGATCCCTGGACCTCGTGGTTGCAAGGCAAGAGCTCAATCTGCTTAGCTATTCTGGCATCCCCCAAATCCCTATTTCTTATATCACAATTTTCACCATTTCATATAGCAATGTTTAGATTCATAACAGTAAATAATTGGCACCATGCTTCTCACATATTATTCCTAGTCTTCATTTACAAATTTAAAAGTAAAACAGGGAAAGCCGGGATGGCTCAGTGGGTTAAGCGCTCACTTTGCAGTCCTGGGGACCGAGGATCGAATCCCGGCCGTGGCCCGTGTGGACCCATATGCTGAACTGGGGAGTGCCCCCAGTTCAGTTCTCACCGGGGTGAAGACCCCAGCCCAGTTCCTGCCCTGTGCAGCCCTGACTACCTGTGGAATGAAACTATGTGGAAAGAGAAATGATGTGCAACTATGGAGACTGTTTGGGGCCCTCCCCCTTCTTTCTGTCTCTGTATCTCTCTCTCTCTCTCTCTCTCTGTCAAAAACAATAAAAATAAATCTGTAAAAAAAAAAAAAGTAAAACATTATGGAGTGTTCCTCAGCCATTGAATGCTACTGTTGCAGATAGCATGCTACACTTTGGAAGACTAAATAAAGCAAGACAATGGATGCTTAGCACTTGCTAGGAAGCAATGTTCTGTTGTGCATGATGAGTCTCTGGAATTCATGCTTTCTGAGAGGAAGGATTTGACAAGTTAATTTGTCGTTTCTCTTACCTAAGCACTTTCACCACTCATCTCCCCCCCGCCCCCTCCACACAGCGGCTGTCTGCAGTGTCAGCAGCAGCATAAACCTTCGTGCTATTTGGATGTAGTGGTCTTTTGTTTTGAGGACACAGGGCGATAGAAGTGGAGAAGCGTTTGTTTCTGTGGGGCTGAAAGGTGGGTTTTGAGAACAGATGTGGAGGAGCACAGCTTATACTGTGCAGCGCTGAGCACGGGTCCTGAGTGACAGAGCCATGTGGTCTCCAATAAGTGACTCTTGGGTGTACCTGACATCAAGGGCCCTTTGAAGGGCAGGGGTTCTTCTAGTCTTTTCTAAGGGTGGCACTGAGCTATGGCCAGGGAGTTGTGTCACACTGAAACTACTCAGCCCTGGGGACCTCTACTTATATATGTGAGGAGGGACAGTCCCACAGAAGGTAGAGGTTGAGAGCTGGGAAGACACCCCAAAAGGTGGGCATTTGAGCCACCATTCCTACTATCACCATAGCCTCATAACTAACACCTTACTCCCATGCCTGGACTATAACTATCTTCTCCATGGTCATCATCAGCTTCCCTACGGTTCCAAACTGTGACTATCTGCAGTTTTACCCTTTAGCAACGATTCATCTTTCTTTTGACAATGTTATCTTGATCTGGGCCACCCTTCTCCCATTCTCAGCCCCTGTGCTCCCAGAGCGGGGTCACTTGACTCAGGATGGAACACTTGACCTAAGCCTGGGTCAACAAGCCTGTCCCATTTCTCTGGTCCAGTACTTCATTTAAAGAAGAACATGTAACTCAAATAATAGCCAATGAGACTTTTGCTGGGATCTCTGAGAAAAAGCTTCTTTCTCTTCTCTATTGTGCAAGAACGTGGAAAGACAGAAAGGAGAGGACATCCAGCATGAGTGGCGACAGTGAAAACCAACCTTGATGAGCGGAACCTCTGCATCTAGTCATGTCTGAAGCAAACCTATGTGTGGTCTTCACAATTGGGTAAATACATTTCCTCTTGGCTTAACCCTGTTGGGTAGATTTTCCAGTCACACCAAACTACACCAGAACAAAGCACACAATTCTCTCCAAAACTGGGGTCACCTTCATCACAGTGCCTGTTGCACTGAACACGTGCAACCTTGATTTGCTCACCATTCCAATCCTTCTCCACTCTAATTGCTCAGGTATACTGACCAGATACCTCCAGGTTTTTTGTGAAGCTTGTCTGAAGAGCAGTAAAAGCTCCCATAAGGAGTCAGGAGACCAAAGTTCTGGTCTTGACTTTGCCAGGAATTCACTCTTGGTCTGGAGAAAGTCACATCCTCTCTCAAGCCTCCTATTCTGATCTGTTAAAATGAGCAAAATGAACTAGATCAGTGGTTTCCAAATGCCACTCCTTGGGTGGATTCCAGTTGGCTACATAAAATTTACCTGGGGAACTTGTTAACAAAACAGATGTCAGGACTCTACTCTTGGAGAACCTAATTTAGTAGTTCTGGATTGGAGTCAAGGAGGAAAGAAGATAACACTGGATCAGACTGATTTTATTGATATGAGTGCCCTTGCTAGAGGTTCTAGATTTTACTGTGTGTTAGTTACCTTTTGCATCTGAAAGCAGCTCTAATAGTTTGTTTGTTTGACTAAAAGTAGTACTCAACATGATCTGTACATTGTCAATGAGGTTGAGATTGACAGTATTTCCCTGGCTAATGTGTCCAATATCTAAGAAGATATTAATGTTGGAGAAGATTTATCATATTAAATTGCGTATACCCACTAATCCCACTGAGTAAGTTTCCCAAGAGGGCTCAGAGGGTAGTTTCTCACCTAGGTGTTGATGAACATTAGTGAGAGCAGCATCAGTATCCTTGAACATTTTTCTGGTGGATGTTGTCTGTAGATTGGGTATTTGAAGAGGCACCATTTAGATGGGCTTCCTGGTTTCACTGGGGATAATGTGGTCTTAGAGGAGCAGAGGCCAAATGGCAGGGCCGAACTGCCGGAGTCCAGGCCTTCCCTGTAATGTGCAGTGATGTCAGAATGCTCTCACTTGTAGGGATCTTTGATCAGAGTGTCCCTAAGAATGAAACAGATGCGTAATTTATTAAATATTGAGTTACATTATAGAAAAACCTCCGCGTTTTATGGCCTAACGTGAACTGCTGTCACTATGGAGCATCCCAGTCTTTTAGATAATGTCCAGATCCAAGTCAGTTCATAGTCCTGCAGTCCTGGTTGAATAGGAGGCCAGGTCCCGTGGGGGGAGGAACTTGCAGCACAGCCCCAGCATATACAGGGAATCTCCCTTTAAGTACAGCAAAGGGAAAATCCAGACATTTTAGGAATTATTAGATATGGAACTTGAATTGATGATAATATCTGGGAACCCAAGATTCAAATATTCAGAACTAAACCAGTGATCTATTTCCTGTCCCCCTAAATCTTGTCCACTGTTGCTTTCCCCATCTCAGTTGATTCTTCTTCATCTCAGCGTCCTTCTAATTGCTCAGGCCAAAGCTTTAAGTAATTTTGGACACATCTTTCACATTCCACATCTAATCCATCAGCAACATCTGTTGGCTTTAGCTTCAGAATGCATCCCGATTTAGATCCTTTCTATCCCACTCCATTGCTACCACCCAGATCCCACCCATTGTCACCTCTTGCCTGGATTACATCTCCAGTTTCCACATGCTTCTCCCCAGCATTTCTTCTGAGATTCCATTCAGAGATCCCAAGGGGGCTTCTTAGCAGCTCCTCCAACACATCTCTTTCTACTCTATTTGAAATGTAGACACTCTTTCCCACCTCCTCCCTTCAACATTTGTTCTACAAACAACTATTAAGTACCTACTAGTTCTAGACGCTTTCTAAAGTTTAAATGCCTTCAGGAGAGAACTGAGAAAAAAAGACCCTGAGATGTCTGCTCCTTTTGGCCTCTTGAAGTTCCAGCTGAGCTCAGAGAGGACACCCTTAGCCCTAGGGATCTAAGAGACTGATCATCAGGAGATGGGAGCCTAGGCCAACTCTTATTTAGTGACACATTGGTCAGTCCCTTACGCTTTAGAGACTGCCCCTAACAAAACTCTGAGATTAGGTGATCTTGGCACTGTGAGGCACAGGCCGCAGTGATAATTTCGTTCCCCAAATTATCCCACCGTATCCTACAATGTCTACAGGAAGCAAGTCGTGGAATTAACGGGAGATAGAAACTCAGATTGGGGCGTGGTTGACACAAGGACACGTAGAAAGCGCCAGTCTGATTGTTTGAGCAAAACTGTTCCAGGTCTATCCACCAGGGGGCAGGCTTTACCTTTCCAGAAACTTTTCTGATTTGCTTTCACTTGGTGGCTCTCTCCCCAGCTCCAGTAGCCCAAGCGTCTAGACTGCGTCCCTGCCTGGCGTCCCTCTGCACATCCTGGACATCGTTAGCGCTGCTGTTTCACCTGGTGACCACTGCGACGGTTATTTACCTTGACACTTGTTGCTTGGTAATAGCAGTTAACCGGTAAGAGAAGAAATTCCTTCATTTATATTTTTTTCTGTAGTTTATGAAATATCTCCACATACATTATTCTCATTTGGTTTGCAAAGTGACTTGGAAACATGGTTTATTATTATGGCCACTTTTTAGAAGAGGTAACTGAGGCTCACAGCTCCACCAAAGTCACATAGTCTGCTGCTGCTGCTGTCACTGACGTCTATTAAGCACTTGCTATGTGCCAAGGTTGATGTTAAGGGTTAATTTATTTAATCCCAAAGTAATTAACACAGTGAAGTTTTGACATGGGATAGACATATAGATGACTGGAACTTAACTTATTAATTTTAAGGTTCAAATATCCCGTGTCCTTACTGAATTTTTATTTGTTTACTTTATTACTAGGAAAGGTGTGTTAAAATATCCCATACTGGGCTGGCAATTTGTCCATATCTCTCTGTAGCATTTTGAGGCTAAGTTGTTAGATACATACCAGTTTAGACATGTTCTCTCTCTCTGGTGAACTGAACTTTATCATTACGTAGCGACCCACTTTATCTCTAGTGATACTTTTTGCCTTAACATAGCCATTTCATTCTTTTTTTTTTATCTTTTCACATTTATAGAGAGAAATTATCTTTTTGTCTTCAGTGCATAGTTATTTCTATTTTACTTTTGACAGATAGAGAGAGAGACAGAGACAGAGACAGCTAGAGAGCCGAACTGTGGGAACTCCCCAGTTCAGCATGTGGGTCCTGCCTGGGCCGGAGCCGGGATTCGATCCTCGGTCCTCGTGGCCTCAAAGCGAGCGCTCAACCCGCTGAGCCGTCCCGGCTTTCCCCCATTTCATTCTTTTATTACCCCCTAGTCTTTATTTTTCCAAACTTTGTCCGTTTGTGTCCTTCTATTTTAGATCTGTCTTTTGTTAACAAAACATTGCTGGATTTTCTTCTTTTATTTTGTCTGATATAATTTATCTTTGAACTTGAGGATTTAGTTCATTGAGATTGATATATTTTTATTTATTTCTCTCATTTTGTAATGTGTATTATGTTTGTTGTATTCCTCCCTCCACCTTTTTAAAAAACATTTTTGATTGATTTTCTCACCTCTGTTCATTTGGAAGTTATAAGCTCTGTCTTCTAATGGTTACCTCAGCAATTCTAGCCTAATGATGAGTCTGTCTACTGAGTTTTTAATTTCAATTAGCATATCCTTTTATTTTCAGAAACTTATTTGGTTCTTTTTCAAATTTACTAGTTCCTACATAGTATCAAGCATCTCTTTCATTTCTTTAAACATATTAAACAAGGTTATTTCATATTGTGTATCTGGTAATTCCAATATCTTTGAGGGTCTGTTTCTGTCGTTTATCAGTTCTATTTCTCCCTCTGGGTGCCTTGTTACCTTGTGTGTTTGGTTATGTATTTTTTTTTCCATGAGTTCATATTGCCTACAGAAATGTGTTGATGTTGAGTTCCTTCAGAGACAATGTACATTTATTTCTGTCAAAATATGCTGCTACTATCAACCCACACTAGATTCTCTGCTTGAGGATTTTTAGGATTATATAACTGATGTGATATGACTTCCGATTTCATGACAGAACTGGCTTGTAGGTTATGAATTCTTTTATTTATTTATTTATTTAATTGTTTTTGACAGAGAGAGAGAGAGAGAGAGAGAGAGATACAGAGACAGAGAGAGAACTGAACTGGGGGGACTCCCCAGATCAGCACATGGGTCTGCATGGGCTGGGGCCGGGATTCGATCCTCGGTCCAGGTTCTGAATTCTTAAAGGAGAATTTTATTTTTCCCCTTCCCAGGGCCAAAGTTGACATAGGAATTACGTCTGCATTACAGAGTTTATTTTACCTCAGCTCTTGTACTGTAGTTATAACTCTTTGGGGTCTCCTATTAGAGTTCTCTCTTCAAGAGGCCTTGGGATTTAGCTCCAATCACCCACATATTCTATGCAAGTGCATACGGTCTTCAGAGTTTGGCCAGCATCTTGAGGGTTAAAGACAATTTGGGCATTTACTTTTCTCTCTCCACAGTTCCTGATTTCACTTCATTTTGAGCCTTGGCATATTCCTTACTTTCCTGGCTGCTCAGCAACCATGAAAGAATTTTTTAAAAACCCTTTATAAATTTACAACATTTAATCTTTTTTCATCAGGAGGGTCTCTGAGGTATCTAATTCATCTTATTGTTGGGAAAAAAAATTTAAACATGATTTCATCATCATTACTTCACAGTATTTGTTTTATGACATTTTATAGTCTTTTTCACATTATAATGTTATGCATTCTATATCTTATGTATATTATGATTTATAATGATAACATATCAACTAATTTTTACAAATAATCCAGAGAGGTAGATATTATTATTCCTATTTTACAGATGAAGAAACATAGGCTCTGGGTTTTACCCAAGGTTACACCAACAATAGGGCTGAAAAGGGGCTTAAGCCACTGGTATTCATTCTCCAAAGGCCAAGAATGGTTGGAGGACATGGGCTCCCTTAAGAATCCAATGAAAGCTCTAGAGACTTTTCCAGAAACATGTACCCTGATAGGAATACATGAACATTTCAGGCTTTGGGATTTTCTGAGATCCATCCACAGATCTTACATCAAAACCCCCTGTATGTTGTAATACTCTGAGGGTTGTTCTGCCTGATTGTTTCAGATGGTCTTTCCTGCTCTCAGATAGTTTCCTCACAAGCATGTACTAATCAGTGTTCAGTTGATGTCTTGAACAAAATTCTCTGAAAATGTCTGGAGCTCTTTCTTTGTCGTTCTCTCTCTCCCTCCCTCTTTCTCCCTCCCTCTCTCTCTCTGTCTCTCTGTCTCTCTTTCTCTCTCATATTCTGACCCATGAATTCTAGCTGGCTTGGTCTCCCCAAACTCTGAATTTTGTCTCCTCAAATCAGGGAGCTTGTTGGACTCAGTTTAGGTGCCCCTCTTCTGTGGGGCAGCCTAAAGGTTCCCCCCAGGAAGTAAGCTGGGGCAATCATCGGACCCACCTCGCTTGACTTGCTTCTCCTAGGGATCACTGCCCTGTACTGCTCGTTGTCCAATGTCTGGTATTTTGTTTAAGGCAGGAAGAGAAATCTAGGTCCTGTTACTCCATAATGGCCAGAAGCAGAAGTCATCAGTGTTTTTGTTTGGTTTTGTTTTTAACTTACCAGGTTAAAAGTCTAATGTGCAAAGACAGGGTTGAGAATCACTGCAGTCTAATTCTATTCTTATCAGAATTTTAGCCATTGTTGCCATGCTCTTCTCTGTACCCCTTACAACTATGCTTCTACTGTCATCTCTCAAATCATACTAGTTAACTAGCACTCTTCATGCCTTCTACCTGAAGTTAGGAGAAATAATGTGTCGTTCTAGTATTTGGTACATATTAGTCCTCTAAATTTTCAGGCATGGTAGTCTATGTCAGAAAGACAGCAGGCATTCTAAATTATTATCAATCATGTTATCAGCAAATAGAAAGAGGAATGAAAACTGGGCAAAGGTTGTTTTTTGTTGTTTTTTTAAAGATTTATTTTTATTGTTTTTGACAGGGCGGGGGGTGGGAGTGGGGTGGGGAGGGCCCAGAGCAGTCTCCATAGTTGCTCATCATTAGTCTTCTACATAGTTTCATTCCACAGGTGGGCATGAGGCTGCTCAGGCAGGGCAGGAACTGGGTGGAGGGCCTTCCGCATGGGAGGCATGCCCTGGTGAGAATGGAATTGGGGGCACACCCCAGCTCAGCACATGAGTCCTCATGGGCCAGGGCTGGGATTCCATTCTTGGACCTTGGGGCTGCAAGAGAGCTCAACCCACTGAGCCATCCTGGCCTCCCTGGCTACGATTGTTAAGAACTAACCTGTGGAAGGCTCTAGGGCAAAGAGCCAGGTAGGACATAATAGTAATGGAATACCAGGTATTTTGCAAATAATTGTGGAAAAATATAAGCTAAATAAAATAATTAGCAAACAAACCTGCTATCTATCTGGGGCGTAAATTAGCAGTAAAGGCAGCTGAGAGTTTTACCCTGAGTCTTCCAAAGAGAACAGGAAACATTCATTTGTTAAGTATGCTGTGCATTTCTTACATGCATCATCTCATTTTATCTTCACAGTGCTCTGAGTCAGGTATTATCTCTATTTTATACATGTGGGAAATTATGGATTTGAGAGGTTAGGGACCTCATGAAAATCATGCAGCTAATAACAGAAAGGTAGTGTTTGATTTCAAAGTCGGTGTCCTTTCTCTCTGCCTCTGTCAACAGCTGTCATGGTCGTCTCCAGTCCCAATGCGCATGTTTATGAAAAATAAAATTTTACTGGAATAAAAATACTTAGAGAAAAGTATACAAATTGTGAGTGCACCTTGATGAATTTCATAATATAAATGTACCTGTCTAACCCAACACCCAGAGCAAGAAACAAAATAATGCAAGTACCCTAGATGTCTCCTCAGGTAGGGCCCACTTTGGACTTAGAAGCTTTAGCACAGAGGCACTCAGTGGAGCCTGTAGCTCAAGGTCCTTAGCCTGGGGTCCATCTGGGCTTCTATAAGTCCATTGAAATTATAGGCAAACATTTTTCTAAGGAGAGGATGTAATGCCTTCATCAGCTTCCCCCAAAGGGAAGAAGAATCCAAGCTACAACTGAAGATGAGCTCATTGGCAATGCATTCCTTCATTCAACATATTGTCAAAGTCAGAACACAGTAACAATGGCTACCATTTGAGAACTTACTGTACCGGTAAGCCCAGATGGACCCCAGGTTAAGGACCTTGAGCTACAGGCTCCACTGAGTGCCGCTGTGCTAAAGCTTCTAAGTCCAAAGTGGGCCCTACCTGAGGAGACATCTAGGGTACTTGCATTATTTTGTTTCTTGCTCTGGGTGTTGGGTTAGACAGGTACATTTATATTATGAAATTCGTCAAGGTGCACTCACAATTTGTATACTTTTCTCTAAGTATTTTTACTCCAGTAAAATTTTATTTTTCAAAAACATGCGGATACTATGTCAGGCACTTTATGTGTGGATAAAAAAAAAAAGCAAAGAAGTGTGTGTGTGTGGGGGGGGCGTTTCTGTGGAAAGTAACTTCACAAGGTGATCTGATAGTAAATTCCTAGCTGGGCAGGTCATGGTGGGCAGTCAAGCCCCAGGCATATAACTTCTTTAGTGAAAGTTTTAAAAGCAGCCCTGGCCATTGCTCTTGTGCATCTAGGTTAACAGATAATTAAAATGCCAGAAATAATACCTTTTGAAGGGGGTATTAACCCTCAAAAGCACATAATCTTGTTAATTATTCTATAATCCAAGAATTGCCTTTCTTTCTTTTTTAAAGATTTATTTTTATTGTTTTTGACAGAGAGAGAGAGAGAGAGAGAGAGAGAGAGAGAGAGAGAGA
>PVKE010050561.1:0-10928 GCA_004027555.1 Craseonycteris thonglongyai
GCCCAGGCAGGACCCACATGCTGAACTGGGGAGTTCCCACAGTTCGGTTCTCTAGCTGTCTCTGTCTCTGTCTCTCTCTCTATCTGTCAAAAGTAAAATAGAAATAAATATGCACTGAAGATAAAATAATTACTCTCTATAAATATAAAAAGATATATAAAAAAAAAAAAAGACATTGAAGAATTTGCCTCCTGATTTTAAAGGCAGTTGGAGCTATCCCACACATAATGACCAAGAATTCCTGTTCTAAATTCCAACATGCTAAACATAAACATGAGCGCTAGAAGAGATCATCAAACCATATCATTTCATAACCATAGAAGCTGAGGCCTAGAAAGTGAGACAATCAGTGATAGAGATGGGCTAGGCATCATTCCTTCCTGTGTTTTCATTTGAATCCCATGGCCACAGAGAATGAGGCTGAGTTTGATACAAAGTAGATAGCTGAATTAGATCATTAGTGTCAAAAGGCATGCTTTGGCTTAAGGCAATCAGAAGGTCTTTTTATTATCCTTATATTCTGGGCCTGAAAGATCCAAATTAGCAGACTAGATCGTTCCTCTGTTACATTTCAATCGTAGACACTTGTTATGGTGCTGTACCGTTTGTATGGCCTCACGAAAGCAAAGCATAGCCTGAAAAAAAATTATGCTTTTCTGCCCCAGACGTAAAATTCCCAAGTTAGATATACAATGCCATTGCATATTATAGTATGCAAATTAACTTCCAACGTTTTATCATATTCACTAAGTTATAGGATACATGCTGGTCTTCTGCAAAGTTTTGGTACATGTGAAGGTACAGGTAGCCCCAGTACAAGAGAAATCTCATTCTTTTGGCATACCCTGGACTACTCTATAACATTTGCACACACATATTTGACTTAGTTTAAGAAAAAAAGAGAATGCACACAGAGAGAAGCTTATAGCGATATACATAGTTGTGATAACAGACTTGTCAATAAGCTATTTTAACATAATAAGCTTACCTTGGATAATGTTTTATATTTCAGAGATAATACTGATTTCCATATATTCATATAAATATACATCCTGAGGAAAGGTGTTTTCAATACAATAAATTCATTAGAAGAAATTATTTCATCTAATATTTGTTGCTATTAATATATCCAAGGTAACATAGGCCTTTAAAGTCAGGAATCATTGAATTCTAGTTTTTAGGGGAGAACCTGGAGGCTCCGGATCCCTGCCAGACCCTGTAGTGGTTTATTCAGGAACACACTGCTGCCCACATGTCAAAAGTATGATCACTTTGATACAATCTAGCCTCACTGAAGTCTTGTTTATATCTAAGACCCACAGACCTCAGAGGGGTATGGAGCACCAGAATTTTTAACTCCATTCTCTTCTCAATAGATATATTTTTTAATTGTTTTGACAGAGAGAGAGAGAGGCAGAGAGAGACAGAGAGAAGTGGGGAGGGCCCAGAGCAGTCTCCATAGTTGTACCTCATCAGTTTTCAACATGGTTTTGTTCCACAGGTGGACAGGGGCTGTGTAGGGCAGGAACTGGACTGGGGACCTCCCACATGAGAGGCATGCCACCCCACCCCACCCCCAAGCCAGGGGCTGAACCAGGGGCCTCCAGCATGGGAAGCTGACCCAAGTTCAGCATATGGGTCCGTGGAGGGGCTGGGGCTAGGATTTGATCCCTGGAGCTGCAAAGTGAGCACTTAACACACTGAGCCATTCTGGCTTCCCCTCGATACATATTTTTTGCTTGAAAATTTTTGGAATCAAAGATTTATTATAACCTTCTTTGGAGATGAGATCTGTCCGATATCTCTAGAAATGTTTAGTTTAAATGTTTGTTTTTTCATTTTAAGAAAGTGACAGAGAATGAGGAAGGGCCCAGAGCAGTCTCCATAGTTGTGACATAGTTGTACATCTTTAGTTGTGACATGGTCTCATTCCACCACACATGTGGATGTGGGGCTGTGTGCGGCAGGAACTCAACCAGGAGGCCTCCCGCATGGGAGGTGAGAACCTTTACTACTGAGCCATCTCAGCAATAACGGGTTGTGCCACAGTTCAGCATATGGGTTTGCCCAGGTTGGGTCCAGGAATAGAACCCCAGACCTCAATTGCTAGGTAAGCAATCAACCACTGAGCTATTCTGACATGCCCACTAGAAATTTTTAAACACACCAAACTGTGAGAATCACTTTCTAGATTCCCCTGGACTTCCCTGCCAGGTGCCCTACTACACTTCCATATTCTTTAGCTATAAGCACATTCAGTTATATACACTAAAGAGACCACAGCACAGACTGTTAACAGCTGCACTGCACTGTGTACATTTCTGGAAAGTGGACTTGGTATTATTTTTCTGCAAGAAACTACCAGTTCACACATCTGTTCTTTGCTGCAATGGATATAATTACTACCATGCTGTTTGTAGACACATGACCCTCTGAAGGGGCACTGGTTAAACATCTGTAAACAGGGATAAACATCATATTGTGTCTCTATCTCAAGCAATTTGAGCAATTTTTGCTGGAGGAAAAAAAAATCGAAACATCTTTTGTCCAATCAACATTCAATAGTATCTGCCTTTCTAAGACTGTGACTGTGAGAGACTACTTTTGCCCCCAGGAAGGCAGGTTTGACTGAAGCACTCTTTTGACTCATGAAAGTAGTGTTCAAACCAAATAGGGCTTTTTAAAAGAGGCATGCTGAAGTAGTATTGGGTTTGTTCACCATTTTCTCAGCTCTCCATAGGAAGAGCTGGGTCCTTCAGTAAAGAGAGTTTGTATTTCTCAAGTCTCTTTCTCCTGAGAACAACTTTTCAGATAAACTCTTGTAATTTGCTGTTGTATTCACTCACTGTAGGTGGATAAAAGGACAAGTATGTGACTAGCTTAAGGTCATACTAAATACAAATATAATAGTCCATGTTTGAATCACTTGTTACTTTGTTCTGAGCACCAATACTGTTTTACACATATAGTGACCAACTAACAAATTAAACTGAAAACAATGGAGTAGTTGACATACAGACTATTTTACAGCACAGCACAGAATACTCCAAGTCAATGAGATTCAATTGAGCTGAGTTTTTCAGCCTTAATAATGTCAGAATTTTCTTATTGCAGAAGCAATGTTTCAATGCTTATAATAGAGTGGATTTGGGGTAAAGAAAGGAATGTAGAGAAGAGAGATGGAGAGTAATATTTCTCTCCTACTGTCATTCCATATATTTTGGAAAATATCCTTTTGGACTAATTTTTAAATTCCAAATGTTAAGTGTCTGAAAAATAAGAAGGGAATCTACTTTTTCATGGGAAAATCCATTAAACACAAACACGGCAAAAATGTTATTTTTAATAAAACAGTAATATTTTTATTTGCATGGAATCATCCAAACTCAAGGTCTAGTACAAAATTCAGACTTCAGAGATAAGGCCTAGAGGAAGCAAGTCTCATATCTCTAAATAAAAGATTTGAACTGGATGCTCAAGTCCTTTCCAGCTCATCAATTCTAAGAATCTATAAACCTAGTCCTGGGAGAAATGGAGTTTAATAGGTGAAAGTTACCCTTGGTGAACTAATGGCATAGAACACAAAGTAAGCAGAAACCATTCAGCATACCTTTTCCTACCCTCCCTTGACAATAAAAAATCTGTGCCATATTTTGGTCAATAAATAGAAAAATGTATCTCTTGATATTCTCCCACATGAGGTATAGAAGTCCAGTCTCTGATTTTTAGTTCAGCCTTATTTCACATTTGGGGGTCTGTTTAACCCAACTTAACTCTAGAGCCTTCAACTTGCTTCCTAAGTTTTTTGACTGGCAACTTGCTCCATCAGAGGTTCTGAATAGCAGGAGACATTTTGTGCATTCATGTATAAAATTGTACAGATTCTACTATTGATAATATTATAGAAATTCTATCAGTAAATTTATTAGCTGCCATTTTTTCTCAAGATGATGGTCTGAACCACAATTAAATCTCCATATCTGTTCACTTTCATCACAATCTCAACTCTTTCAAAAATAACCACAATGAGAGCAATATATGCAAAATATTGGCAACTTAGTTGAAACATCCGAACAATAAAAATCATTTATTGAAACATGAGAGGAGTCAGAAATATAGAGATGTAAAAAATTCAAGTCTTGCCCTCAAAATATTTATTATTTAGGTATGGTAACAACAAATAAAATGAAAGAATTATAAACAACATATAGTAGCATACATTTGAATTTAAATGGGTGGTACGGTTAATGTGTGTTTTAATAATTCAGATGAAAAAAGTCATCTTTGAGACTGAAAGAATCAACAGAAAGAAGGGAATTCAAAGAGGAAGATGGATTTTAGAGAAAAGTGATTAATTCATTTTCAATTATAAACATTTATAAGGGAGACTCCAAACAGAGATGTCTAGTAAGAAGAAGCATATTAGTACAGGAAATATTATAAGTTTGAGAGTCATTTATGGAAAGGCAGTAGTTGAAGTGATAAAGGTAAATGAGATTTTTTGATGAAGATAATTATAAATAATAGGTCTTATTTTAGGGCTACCTGTATTTAGAAGACAACAGGAGAAAGCTGATCCAGTGAAATCCAGCCTAGACAATGAGTTAAGAATAGAAAAGGGCCAGAATAGAAGCCAAAAAAAGAATTAATCCCAAGAAGCGGTGTCCAGCAGAGTCTAATGCAGTGAAATGTTTAGTGAAGACTGAGCAACGGTCTGTGGAAATGGAAATGAACAGGCCAATAGGGAACCAAGGGAGCAACTTTAGAAGGGGTAGGGGATGGAGGCAAAGAGGGATTTCATGTGTTTAAGAAAAGCAAGGACCAAATAAAAATGGAGGAAAGTACTACACTATTCTGAGCATATTGGCAAATTGACAGAAAAAAATTGAGAAAATAAAGCCCCCTATTTCTGCTTAGGTAAATAAAATGTACTGTTGAGAGAGGAAAGAAAAATACAGAATTTACATATGAAATGAGTTTAGGATATGTTTACTCTAGATGACAGGGTCCAATTCAATGTTGTGGCATTCAATGTTTGCTCCCTCTTACTCTAGATAACTGGTAGTAAATTTTTTTTCTAAACAAAAACCCCCAATCAACCAACCAAACAAAGAACTAATAAGATAATTTTCAAACACGCCAAACTTTTCAAACAAAACTATAGCTCTTGTGTCCTGTGAGTGTATGTGTGAGAATTTTCCTTAGCAAAATACTCATAATGCCACAACCCACAGAGAGAGAGAGAAAGAGAGAGAGAGAGAGAGAAAGAGAGAGAGAGAGAGAGAAAGAGAGAGAGAGAGAGAGAGAGAGAGAGAAAGAGAAAGAGAATTTCCCTTAGCTAAATACTCATAATGCCACAACTCATAGCACTCCACTACTCATATCTGTGCTTTCATATTGTGGGCCTTCTGGCAAATGCGTGCCAAATAATAAAAGGTACCCAGTGTAGTAAATTGGACTTTACATTTTTCCACGCAATTTTCTCTTTTACTTTTTACAAGTAATCTTAGATTAAAAAACAGTGCCTTTTTAATATACAATAATATATCAATGTTATGCTAGAGGGGGGATCAGGGATAGCAAGATATAGTTTATCTTCTACATATATAGCTTTGAAAGCTGTAGGGACCAAATGTCTGAAGCTGCTAACGGTGACCCTCTGGGATAGAACAAGGAACAACACACAAAACTCTATAAAGATTTAACATACCATCTCAAGTCTAGGATGGGATTAGGGTTGGGGAGGAGGAAGGACAAAGGGAAAGAAAATGGGATGTGAGAAAAGAGGTGGGGGGGGGCAAAAAAAGAACCCAGAGAGAAGGGGACTCTCAGAGGCCCACCTAAAGTAAACTCTTAATAGACTGAAAGAAATTTCAGTGGAAAAAATAAGTGGTTTGGTTTATATCCTCTAAACTTCTTGTGTATACATGATTAGTGTTGATATTTTCTCTTTAATTGTAGGTATACTTTAATGCAGGGGTCCCCAGCCCCTGGGCCACAGACTGGTAATGGTCTGTTAGGAACCAGGCCGCACAATAGGAGGGGAGTGATGGAAGAGTGAGCAAAACTTCATCTGTATTTACAGCTGCACCCCATTGCTGGAATTGTGACCTGAGCTCCACCTCCTGTCAGATCAGTGGCAGCATTAGATTCTCATAGGAACATGAACCCTATTGTGAACTGTGCATGCGAGGGATTTAAGGTGCATACTCCTTATGAGAATCTAATGTCTGATGATCTGAGGTGAAGATGAGGTGGTGATTCTAGTGCTCAGGAGCAGCTGCAAATATAGATTAACATTAACAGAGATTTGACTGCACAGAGACCATAGTAAATCAATTGCTTACAGACTCATATCAAAACCCTATCAGTGAGTGGCAGGTGACAATTAAGCTACATCTGGTGGCAGGCTTTATAATGTCAAGTGAGTTATATAATTATTTCATTATATATTACAATGTAATAATAATAACAACAGACATAAAGTATATAATAAATGTAATGTGCTTGAATCATCTGAGATTACCACCCACCCACCACCCCACATACCCACCCTGGCCCATGGAAAAATTGTCTTCCAAGAAGCTGATCCCTAGTGCCAAAAATGTTGGGGACTTCAGCCTTAATGCTTTCCTGGATATTGTGGACCTAACTAAGAGTTCATGCCATTGTACTCTGGGACAAGTTTCATTCTTTCCCATGGAAATATGCCTAATGAAGGGAACACTAGGAGGGATGTGAAGATCTAAATGGACACAGGATGAGAGACATTGTAGCTTCTTGTTAGGTTCCTAACTTGAGAATGTTTCCAAGAGGGTCTCACTTTCCAATGGAACACTAGCTCTTGAATCTGTACTTATGTGAATCATTTGTGAGAAGTTCGTAAATGAAGTCGTTCCTCCTGAAACCTTCATTTTAAAAAGCTGTTCCAGGTGATATGAAGTCAGGGAACCCATAAACCTCTTGGGAACATGCCCCTTAACTCATTCTTTTTGCTCAGCAAACTCTCCCCAATATTTTTGTTTCCTCTTTTTCTACTCTGAGCAGCTGACCAAAGTGCTTCACTGAGAAATAAAAAAGAGGGAGGCGTTAAGAATTTTGACAGGCTCCCCTGAATATATACCACCTCAATCCACCAAATCTCTCATCCTGTTCTTTTTACTTTCTATTTCAAAGTGACAGCATTTACTCCCAAGGAACCCTCTTGAAATCTAAGAATTTGAACCCATCCCTTCATTGATGTCACACTTATTCCTCCTTTACCTATCAGTCTCCCCCTTCTCTGCTCTTTCCTGTGCTTTGACATACGTCACTCCCTAGATTGAAAAAACAAATAGCTTCCTTTTACTACAATCTCATTCTTCTTCCTCCATTCAGTGCCAGGTCTCTTGAATGTGTGATCTCTGCCAATTATCAGTATTTCTTTCACCTCAATCCCTTTCTAAGCCCCTATAATCTGACTTTCATCCTCACTGCTCTATTAAGTTCCCTACTTGGAGTCTATCAATGGTCTTCCTACATTCAATAGTGTATTCTCCATTCTCGTCTTTCTTGATCACTCATTTAATAGTGTTTCCCATTATATTTTGGAACTTTCTCCTTACTGACTTTTCTTATTCCCCATGCTGGTTCTTTAACTCACTGATCTTTCTGTTTCTTTAATGACATATCTTCTGCCATTGAATAAAGGGTAAGTAAGCCCTTCCCTCATCTCTTTCTAACTCTCCCTCAGTGAAACCTTTAAAGATGAATAGGCTTTCAATCACCCTTTGAATCACTTGCACCTGTCTCCTCTCCCTCCGCTTTGAATCTTCAACTAGGCATTACTTTCTTGATGCCTCACTCATACTGACCATGCTAGAAATCGAAACCATTGTCTTTCTTGCAAAACAAGCTCTTCATTTCAAGTTTATCAACTACGGCAATAATGTTTCCACTCCACTATCTAAACTGGAAATCTTACAATTATATTTTATTTCTATACCCATCATAGGGAGAGATAGGGGCGTTGGCATGCCTTGCAGGATTCTGGGGGTTTTAAATAAAGCGATGGAGT
This sequence comes from Craseonycteris thonglongyai, assembly GCA_004027555.1. Classification (NCBI taxonomy): domain Eukaryota; kingdom Metazoa; phylum Chordata; class Mammalia; order Chiroptera; family Craseonycteridae; genus Craseonycteris; species Craseonycteris thonglongyai. The sequence continues at coordinate 8,057 of PVKE010050561.1, forward strand.
TCAAATCCATAAGTTGTGTCCCAAGGATAGAGAAGAAAAAAAGACTAAGGGCCCAGCGGGCAGGAGATCCCAAACCTCTGAGGCCAAGAAGGAATGCTTGATAGGGTCCACCTAAAGGGCACAGAAGCAGGAAATAAGGGTGGGATAGAGAGCTAGCAATCCAAGAACTAGGCAAATAAAAATGAAAAGCAACTCAGTCTACAGAAGAGCAGGAGTAATCACCTAAAACAAGGACTGCTTCTATGACTTGCATTGTCATACTGCTGATACCTCATGTCACTTGGCCAGACAAATTGGAAGGGTCACAGACCACATGTACTGACAGAGACTTTTCTTTATATCTCATAGCACTAAAAATGGTTCATTTTTCTCAAAAAATCTGCAATTAGCTTTACATTTTAATTCCAGTTGTAAATACTCTAGTAGTCCAAGGTTTTGTTTCCTTATTGACACTTAAAAGATAGTCACCTCTTAGCTTGCCTTGTTGTCTCCAGTCTCCCCACACTATCTTGCATGCATAGATATACCAGACATATATATCATATAATACTTTCATTAGGTTACTCCCTTAGCCAAAAGTTGCTAATGCCACAAGTCTTATCATAGCAGACCAAATTATTTGGCTAGGCTTCATCAACACACCTATTTCCCCCCTCTAATTCTAACCATCAAGTACTCTTCTTGTTTTTCAGCATGGTCCCCTCAAAGCTCTACAAGCATGCCTTGGGTCATGCCACTTAGCTGGCATACTGTCTCTTCTCCCTCATTTCAAACATTCGCTTGCTTGTCCCATGCTTAAAGTCTTCATGTCGCCCAGCCTCCGACAACAAGCCCTCGCTGATTTCTCACAATTATATCCTTTCATTATAGACTGCCTTATTTTGTTATTTTCATGAGTGTCATTCCTCAGTTTATACATATTTCTTAAACATCAGCCTTTCCCCCCCTCCTTGATGGTGAGGTTTATATTCCCCAGCCCCATCACAATATGTCTCAAAGTACCTAACAGAGTTAGGTCCATAATAGGGGTTTCGGAAACACAAGTTTGTTGTTTATTTTCCTGGAAATAGATGCTAAATAAATATCCATAACAGGGTGTGAAAGGGGTTCCTGACACATAATATGGCACAGAATTGCAAATGAGTCTCAATGGAGAGGTATGTTAAGGTTGGGGCCTTTTCTGATCATGTCTTCTCTATAAGAAAATGGGACCTACTAATTTAGAGCACTGCAAATATTTCTGAAGGCTTACGTTTAATTTTGGATTCCTATTGAGCTTGTCCTCCTTTGTTTTGGATTCTTTCCACTTTTTTTTCCATTTCTTCAGAATAATTGGAAGGGCTCTCTCGCTCTTCTCTCGTCTCTACTTCATTATGCTCTTCTGAATCTCCACCTCTAGCAAGCACCCCTGAGTCCTGGCTATACCACCAGGGCACACTGCACAAAGCTTGAAATACTATAATCTTGAAATCTTTTTCAACTTTTATTCTTGACCAAAAGGCAAAAGTTAATTAAGTCTTTCTTGGCTCCAACAAATAGGAAAGAGATAGAGAGAGAAAGAGAAAGGAGGAAGGGAAGGAGGGAGGGAGGGAGAGAGGGAAGGAAGGAAAGAAGGAAGGAAGGAAGGAAGGAAGGAAGGAAGGAAGGAAGGAAGGAAGGAAGGAAGGAAGGAAGGAAGGAAGGCCGGACCAGCACTGTAATTAGTTGTATAAGCAAAGCAAAGCTGGGCTATGATAGCTTTGGAAGTTTCCACTGTGCATATAAACAGTTGGCATACGCAGAGATGCTTGCAGGAAAAATCTTTATAGGTCACAAATGTTGGACAGATTGGTGGCCTAGGCCAGACAATCTGTTTATCTAAGGCTGACTTACCCTTGGCCCTGAGTTTCTGGACCCTGACAGTGAGGAAATATTAGGAGAATCTGAGATCATGGTTTAAGAATGATCTTATTAAGGGGCACAATCTAATATGCTTTGATTTCAGTATAATATTTAAAATTTTTAAAGTTCAAGTTTAATTTTTTTTAATTATTATTACACCAAAGTTCTGGTAAATGACAAATGACCAATACCTCAAACCCAAACTAGAAATCTCAAAAATCCCTAAAATTCCAATTTAGATTTTGTGTATATAATTTATGTATGTGTTTACAAACCGTTTTATTTTTCATTTTGTGGGAGCTCTTGATGCCTTAATTCTTGCCAAGGCCAATGCTGAAAGGCCTCAAGCAATGTTTTTTCTTGGGATATTTTTAAGCATTTTATAAATGTTGAATTTCATTTTAACATTTTAGATTTATTCCAAAGCTTGATTTTTCTATGCAAATAAAATGAAAGTGAGTTGATGAGGACTCATTCAATAAGAAGGGAAAGTGTTCTGAAATACTTTAAAAGGTTTTGGAATATTTTTGTGCGTGTGGCTACCAGACCAATACTCACCAGGCCACAAATATCCAAATTTAGTATTAGCTCCCATCTCTAGGTAAACATGGAAAATTGTCAGGTACCATGAAGTTTGGTAGAGACCAAAACAAGAAGACAAAGGTGAAAAAGTTCAGTAAATTAACTGTTCAAAGCTTCAAAGCTTCTGCTTTATCTCTGCATGACTCTTTGAATGATGAGGGGTAAGAAAGGCCATGGTTAATAAGATGGTCTCTAGGTCCATCCATGTTGCTACAAATGACTGTATTTCATCATTTCTTATCGCTGAGTAGTATTCCATTGTGTAAATGTACCACATCTTCTTTATCCAGTCATCTATCGAAGGGCATTTTGGTTTCCATGTTCTGGCCACTGTGAACAGTGCTGCGATGAACATGCGGGTACAAACATCTTTAAAGATTAAGGTTTTCAGGTTTTTTGGGTAGATGCC
>PVKE010050562.1:0-10915 GCA_004027555.1 Craseonycteris thonglongyai
TTTTTCCAATAAGCTGTCTATAGAAAAGATTTTATGGGGGAAAAAACAATGGTTAAACATTAGTACAGTATTAGTAAAATTATTCAAGTATATTGGAGCCATTAGAAATAGTTCAGTATATATAGATAAGTAGAAAAGCAATAGTTCTATGAGAATAGATATTGTCGTGTATGATAAAATAAATATATGAATGAATGCCCCCCCATGTTTTGCTATGTTAAATAAGAAACAAAATTCTAGATGAAATTCTAAACTATGAATTGACAAAACTCATACAGTTTAATTTACTCTACAAAAGTATCTAAACCATTAATATAAATTTTCATTTAAACCCTTGAGTTTTTGTAAAATTAAGAAGAAATAGCCCTCAAAGCAACTTTAAAAGCATTTACCAGAACGTTCTGTATGTTACGTTAATGTGTTTAAAAAAAAGCTTATTTATTTTAATACTTGAGAACCATAGCTTTACAAAGTACTTTGCATATTAATTTGAGAAGAGGCAAGGCAGTCAATGTGGCAATTTTCCTTACCATGCATCTCACAATTAGCAACTAGAATTTATTTCCTACATCATAAAATTAAAAAATAAATTAAATGAGAATAGATTTATGCCAATGCTAAAATTAGAAATCATTTTATTTTAGGTTGTATATGGTATCAGTTAAGTTTATTGTTAACTGTTCAGTGTATTTGCTGGTCAAAATAAACAGTTATCAAAGCAGAATAAATGCTAGACAATTAAGGGTAAATTCTAGATTTATCTTTCATTTCCTTCAGAAGCTGCCTGTAGTTCTATATTGAAAATGAACTATCTAGAGCATCAATCTGGTTCCTATTTTCTTCCCTATGAGTTTCTCATAAAACTATGTATACATAAAGCTCAAGTGATCTTAAAAATAAGAACCAGCACATTAAAATAAAAATCTAAAAACCTTTTGTGTGGTTTAAGAAATTAATTAATAGAAAGAAACTTCATAAAAACCTTTTGTGTGGTTTAAGAAATTAATTAATAGAAAGAAACTTCAGAACCATGACTTAGAAAGTTGAATTTTTGCTTTCTGAAACTGTGACTGAAATATTATCTTCTGTATACTTCAATTAAAGCATGATAACCATTTACATATGGTTAAATTTAACAGTATTAATCTGAAATATTTAGAAAATGTAGTTACCCAAATAAATCATAGAGAAGGTTCAATAAAGTGTTACAAAACAACACTTTTATTAATTAATTTAGGAGATAATGCCACAGATAAGCAGTGATATGTAAGACAGGGCAAGAAGAAAATTAATAATATAACCTTAAATATCCTTTGTTTTACTTAATATAAGAAATGTAACAGAAAAAAATTCTTAAAACAATTTTTTAGTATTTTCTGTTTATCTGTTAGAATATTATCTCTTCACAAACAAATGTATATTATCTTCCAGAACCTCGCTTCACAATTATACTTAAAAAATGTGGTAAATACTTATCTTTATAGATGGGACACTCTGAGGACTGATGAACACTTAGGCAGCCTTTCATGGATCTAGAAACATATTTGCTTTACTCAGCCTCTGAATGATGTGGCACTGAACAGCTGTATGAAAAAGTTATACACCCCAGTGAGCCACTCACTCTTTGTGTGTTTTCTAAAATCACTCAGAATTTCACAAAGCCAGTGTTCAATCATGTTTGGCTTCACAATATCAGAAGTTAGTTTTTTAAATAAATCCTCATTAATATTGAAAAGGTTCCAGATTTTTTTTATACCCAGTTAGATGTCTCCTCTCAACTTTTACCCACAGAAATTTGTGTGTCAGACCCTCATTATATAGTCACTGTTATTAGCCAATAGCTTATTTTAGGTTGATAATATTTGTATTCAACATCAACTCACTATTTATAAATCTGAATCTTTAATGTCCACTATATGAGAGCTCCGTGAGGACGAGAAACTATATCCTTTTCTTTTCCTTCTTTCCTATTCTTCCCGTTTCTTTGCTTTTCTTTCTCACATAGGGTAGATACTTGATAAATATTTGAGAACATTAAAAATAAAACCGAAGAATAAATGGGTAAATTTTGTTTCACGGCATTTGATCTTGCATAAACCTAACCAGTCTTAAATTTATTCTCAGTTTAAACAATCTTTAATTATAGGGGTGAGAAATTCACACCCTTCTTGCTATACTTTGTCACTATTTATTCTTCAAGAGCATGTGGCGAGATTACTATGTTTCAGTTATTCCTTGAACAATTTTTTTCTCCATAGTGGGCACTTAATATCAAACAACCACCACATAATAAAAGATGTATTTTCCTGATTGACTGAAAATAATTAAATGTGCTTGCCTCATTCATTAAAATGTTCATTAAGATTTGTGTCCAAATGGATTATGGGGGAAGAGAAGACTGAATTTTGAATTCTTTAACTGATTTTCCCTGTCTGTTCTACAATGTTATCTCACTTTGTATTTCTGCTCTCTGTTATCATAATAGATTATATCTCTAGGAAGAGACAGGTACTAAACAGATAACATTCATATCTATAAAATGGCATTTCTCATAGCTTTCATCATTATTTATTTATATATTATTATTAAGCTATTTACTTTCTGGTATTAATATTTAAAAAGAAATGCACAAGTATATATTCTGACTACTAGTAACTGTTATCTAAGTAAATAGCTGCTGTAGCCTAACGGAAAAAGAAAACACAAAGGATATTTAACATGACATTGCCACATACAAGGTGGTTTACTTCATCATTTTCAGACCTGTCGGTAACTATTGTCACAGAAACTGCTTACCTGCTTATTGTCTAATAGCAATGATTTTAGAGAATTCTTCAACCTAACTGTATAATAATGAGAATAGTAGATTTCACAACCTTTTATCATCCTAAAAACAATATGAAGAAACCAAAGACACCCACAAAGGAAAAAGAGCTTACAGGAATAAGAAATGAAAACTGAAGAAAAATGTAGAGCAACAGTTCACAGAGCACTAATTTGGGCAAGCACAATATCAATATACAAACATCCAAAACTGTAAAATAATTAAACTACAATATATTTGTTTTATATCACCACTACATTCTTTAAAAGAGAAGTAGAGAAATCTCTAGAAATAAATCAAACAGAACATATGTAATTATATACACAGATGAAAATGTATTTTATTTGAAGAAATTGAAGAATATCTTAAAACATGTAATGATATATATGTAGATAGATTTGGTGTTGCAAAAATGATGTCTCTCTAATGTATCTATAGATTCAATGTAATTACAAAAAAATTTTGGCAAATGTGTGTGCGTGTGTGCATATGTGTATGTGAGAAACTAGGGTGACTTCGGCAAGATGGAGGGTAAGGAGGTACCAATTCTCATCTCCCACACAAAAACAAACAAACAACTACAAATCAATGAAGAGAATTCTGGGAAAGCTTAGGCTATGAGAGAGAAGCTTCAGAAATATCATAAAGTTCAAAAGCTAAAGATGACCACATAGAAATGCAGAGGAAGCACGTTATCTGCATCATCCCATCCTTCAGTCCAGAACAGCTCGGAGCCAACAAGGAACCTCTTGGAGGGATGTCACCCCACTGGGAAAAGGAGAGAGAGAAAATCCCAGTGAGCCTCACCACCATGGATATTTACAGTCAAGGCTACTGAGGACTGTCACAGCTTCACAATGCTGAACACAGCTGACATAGCCACCCGGAGCCACTGCCATTGGAGATGTTGTTGTGGTGAGACCTGGCCCCGGAGACCCCAGCCACTGCTCTGCCCTATTCTCTGGGTATGGGATGCCACAGCACCTTGCCATCTAAGGAACCAGAGCTGTCATTGCTCTGTGTCCCACCACCTGGTCCCAGGTGTTTGTTTTGACCTGTCATCACCAGGGCTGAGCTGCCACTGCTCTGCACCCCACCTTGGAGTCCTAAGTTGGGGCTCTGCACCTCTATAACTAGAGTCATGCTGCTTCAGCTCTGTGCCCCACCCAGGGTTCTAAGCCACAGCTTTGACCTGTCATCACTAGGGCAACTTGCTGCTGGTCTGTGACTGCTCCCTGGGCCAGAATCTGGACTTAGAAAAACCATCCCTAAAGTGTGCTGCTACTGCACCCTGGCTCCTAAGCCCAATCCACTGCCACACACTGTCATTCCAGGGGCTGTGTCACTGCTGATTCCCCAGCCCCCTAGTCACTGAATCACTTTGGTGAGCCCCCAGGAACCAGACCCCCATTCCATGGGAGATCCACACATGCCTGCACCTCAGACTTTGGTGCTACAACTAAAATCAGTGTCCCTGTGCCCTACAACTCAGGTGCTGTGGTGGTTCTGTGTGTGCCTGATCCTAGAACCCAGACTCTGCTGCAAATTCTAGGCCAGGTACCAAGAGGGATCCCCTCAGCTAGAACTTCCTTCTATAGGCCCAAAGGGAAATAAGATTCTTTGCCTCTGAGGACACTAATAGGGCCAGCCACCACTGCTACACAGAAGACTTCCACAGTCTTGGCCACAGAAGAACCCTCCTGCAGTCTTCACCACCACTAACCTCAGTTGGCAGAGGTGTGTGGCCACTATGCCACCATGTCATCTCAAGGATCTCATCTAGCCACTGCTTCTGCAGACACATTCTAATGAAAGTCTTTCCCTATGAAAGCCAGTCAGATATGGCTAGATGTGACAGCTCCCTTACACATACAGACATCAGTATAAATCCAGGAGAATCATGAAAGCAAGAAAGCGTAATACCAAAAAAAGTGAACAAAATCTCAAAAAATTGGAGATCTGGAAATTATCTGAAAAAGGGCTCAAAATTATAATTTTACAGAAGGTCAGTTCAATTCAAGAGAACTCAGATAAACAAGTCAATGAACTTAAGAAAACAATGCATAAACAAAATGAGTTCAACAAAGTGACAGAAGTTATAAAAATGAACCAAACAGAAATTTTGAAGCTGAAGAATACAGTGAATTAAATGAAAAATATGATAACTTCACAGTAGGCCCAATAAAACAGAAAAAGGAATTTGTGAACTTGAGAACAAGTCTCTTGATATTATTCCATCAGATGAGAGAGGAAAAAAAAAGAAAGAACGAAAAAGAGTGAAGAGAGCCTACATGAATTATAGGACATTATGAAATGAAATAATATTAGTATTATTGCAATTCCAGAAGGAGAAGAGAGAGGGAAAGAGGAAAAGAACAGAAAACTTATTTTTATAAACAATTGCTAAATATATCCCAAATATGGGAAGAAATATGGCTATCTAGTTACACCAAGGTCAAAATGCTCAAAGAGATCTTCACAAAGTCAACATTATAATCAAACTCTCAAAAGTTAAAGACAATGAGAGAATTTTGAAAGCAACAAGAAGGAAATAAAAACAAAAACAGAAAGACTCGTCACTTGCAAGGAAATACTTGTAAGTCTGTAATAAGCTGATTACTCAGCAGAAATCATGCAGGCCTGGAGAAAAAGAGTTAGTATATTACAAACCGCCAACAAAGAATATGTTATCCAGTAAAGTTGTCTTGTAGAAATGAAAGAGAAATAAAACCTTCCCAGATAACAAGAGGGAATTTATTACCACTAGATCTGCCTTACTAAAAAATACTAAAAGAAGTTCTTAAAGCAGACACAAAAGGACACTAATTAATAACAAGAAAACATACGAAAGTATAAAATTCACAGTAAGGGTAAGTAGATAGTTAAATTAAAAACACTCTAGTATTGCATGGTATAAATCACTTTGAATTCTAACATACAGATTAAAAGACAAAAGTGTTAAAAATATCTATAACTATAGTATCTTGTTAATAGATATATCATATAAGAAAATGTAAAATGTGACATCAAAAGTTGACTAGATATTTATATAGTATTATAATCCAATGATGTGAGATTTTTTAGCTCATATTTTGGACCAGATGAATAAAATCACCACGTCACTTAAATCACACATCAGGAAAAAATATTGTATAGAACTATGCCTAACAAATTAGGTTTTCTGGGATGCCCTAAAAGATCATTTAAATATTATATGTGAATTCAAAATGATACCAAAGGTAAACATAGTTAAGAGATGAAATTCACATATTTTTATCAACTGTGGCATAATTTGCAACAGAACATGAATAATATTTGTGTAACTGTATGTATTAAAACAGTAACTCATTTATTACCCCTGTCAATGTATTTGACATAAATGGTAGTTATTGATATGTTAGTCATTAATAGTTAAATCCATTTAACCTTCTTGGAAAATTGAGAACTGTGGAAACCAAGATATAGCAATTAAGAATGAATAGGCTGAATAAAATACTCTTAAATGGTTGAGTATAGGCTTTTATTTTTCAGGTAGATACTTTTGCAACACATAAAGCTTTCCAAATCATAAAATTATGCAAGCAATCATGTCATGCTTCCTTTGACAGAAATATAATCAGTGTGATTTGATTTTTACTTAAACGGTATTAAAATTTGATTAAAATTATCTAAGGCAATTTATTACTCTGGTAGTTCTAAGATCCTATTTGTTAAAATATACTTCTGAGGAAGTAATTTAATTTTCAACCTGATGGTTCAGTTCATTAATTATTATATCTTCAAAACTGATTTTTTTGTTGTTGTTGTAATCATGCTGATGTGATCATGTTCAGAAGCTAAGAATAAACGGATTTTGAACAATAATTCTTATGATATTTTCCATACTTAGTTATTACCACAACTTACATTAAAAATAGCAAAACCCAATACTTCATTGCTAGTTTTCATATAACAGAGTGAAACTTGTCTATCTTGGTGCTATCTTGAGGATTTTTTATATTTACTCTTTGTTTCTGTTAATCCTTATAAAATAAGTCAAGCACAGTTTAAAAACTGTGGTTTTAAAATTCACAGCACTTTTATATTCTTTGGATAAGACTCACGATCTTGCACACCACTCCTAAAGACATACTTCTAGTCACAGGTTACTCAGTTTTTAACTTAAATTATTTAGCTATTTTCTGCTCAAGGTTAAAAACATGCAGTTTGCTCTAATGTGGGCATGACATCTTACCTAGATGCTTTTGACTGAAATTGGAGAAGTATTTTTTATATAACCTTAGATTACATATTGGGCAATAATAATAATAATAAAATCACATCTATTAAATTATTGTTTTGTTTTTCCTATTAATTGTTTTCCTAATTTATTTTCAGTTGCTATTTGGATACAATTATAATAGTGTTATTAGACAAAGTATAAACTAAAAATGTAAATTAGAATTGTAAGTTAGAATAGTCACTTCTTAAAGCCATAATTATAATAATGTTTGCAAAATCTCACTTTTATTAGAAAGTGAGGGTGATTAATTCATGAGCTTTTAGTTTTTATTTGTGTGGTTTTATTCATATCTAATATTACAATTACATGCTTAATAACTAACATTTTGCAATATATATTTAACATAAAATTATTTTATTGGCAATTTATAAAGTAAGTTGCTTTCATGTTTGATTAATTATATGTCTTTTTTATAAATTTGTATATAATAACAGAAACTCAAATGCACATAGTGCCTTGAATTTCCATTGCATTTAAGACATAACTCTCTTAATTTTTAAGTTTATGTATATAAAAAGTATTACAGTATTCTAGTTCATTCTCTAAAGAACCTCATCATCTAGGTTTCACAGAGATGAAAGCCTTATAACTAATAGTATATTTCTCTCAATTTCTAATATTTCAACTCACTTCATTACTGTATATTCTATATCTCACTCTCTGTCTATCCATGAAATTAAAAAAAAAAAAAGGTTAGTGAATGACCTTTAATTCAGGTAATAAATTGGAGGAAGGTACAGAAAACATGTCTTCTTAGGCACCTCATGGCTATGACCTTGACTGTTTTGAGGAGTTCTAGCCAGATAGTATTAAAAGTGTCCTTCTATTGGAATTTGTCTGATTAAAAAAAAAAATCATAATTATATTGTTTTTGTGTTTTTCAGATGAAAACCACAGAAATAAAATGCCATTTTTATCATCATATCAAGGGAGAGACTATGAAATATGACTTTTCATTGCTGATGTGAACCTTAATCACCTGGCACATCATGCTGTAAAATTACTCTTTTCCTGCTTTGCATATATATATTCTTTGGAAGGAATTCACTATACACAAGGCAAAGGAATTATAAGTTATGCTTTCACCTCCTTGAGGAAAAAGTATCTTCATAGGGTATTTGGAATTCTTTTGCATAGATTTGTTACTTCCCTCCCACTAACTTACTTACCTATTTTAGTTGGGAGTCAGGAGGTCATAGCTATCTATTTTATATTTTGGGTTATAATCAAATACTATTTCATTTATTTTGTTGTTCAAATTTTTCCATCTTTGGCCAGTAGGAGCTCTGTCAGTTGACTTCTGTATGCCATTGACATTGGGAGGTGTGTGTGTGTGGTGGGGGTGAGGGAGTGGGGGGAGTATTTGTTGAGCACTCCCCTAGTTTCTGGCACTACAAGCTGTTTCAGGCACATCTTCCCCATAGCCCAGGCCTAGAATCATTTGTTTCTCCTAAAAACCCATCAGAAGCATTCTCTGACCTGTGAATTTCACAAGTATAGTCATATTATGGAGATACTTATCCCAGACCACTGTAATAAAGTGAATGTCGCAATAAAGTGAGTTGTACCTTTTTGCTGGTGGAGGGTCTTGCCTTAAATTTGTAAAAAAAAGAAAGAAAAAAGAAAAGAAAATGCAGCACCTATGAAGCCCATTACAGCAAAGTGCAATAAAATGAGGTATGCCTGTATTTCTCTGGCAATATAGTTTCTCTATTATGTGAGATTGGGAGGCCAAGGACTTTGTCCTGAGAGAAATGCTCTTTCCCCAAGTGGGATAATTTTCTGGTAGAGGCTCTTTCCCTGTAGAGTAGGCCTTTGTTATAAGGAATGTTCTGGAATATTTTAAGGGACACTCTTCCTGTCTTCTCATTAGAGCCACAAGGGGAGCTTCCCTGGATTTTCATTGCGAGAACCTGTGCATTCCCACAAAGTTACAGATGCCTGCATACTGTGCCACAGGAGTGCATTCTCACACTATGCCACATTCAGCTTTTAGCAATTTGCATGTATTACCAACAGGTATTCCTTTTAGTTTCTTGACATTTGGGGAGAACGGTAGCAGGTGGCAGCGTCTACTCACTATAAATAGATGTCAGATGTGACACTGAATTTGTCCCTATTTCATTGTGGCTATTTGTCTTGCAGACAAACTCTTCATTGATAAATCTAAGAAAAGTCATTAATTTTTGGTTTCTTATGATATTTCACATTATAAGAAGAGGAGTGACGACTTCCAAGCCATTTGCATGCAGGACCTGAAATCAGAGGTACTGTCTCATCTTTTATTGGGCATTTTTTACTTTCTGCCATTTCAAATCTGTGGTTGAGTTTATTTCATGATTTTTTTCATGTTGGCTACTGTAATTTTCTATTACAAAATATATCTTTCATTTTTGTAAGTTCTGTTTAATCTGTTGAGGTTATTTGCTTGCTAAAACATTGTGTTTAACTTTTTCCTTACCATGTTTATTATCTTATTTACCTTAGAATATAACATCCATAAGGGGGGTGGGGGTGGGCAGTTTTTGTTTTCTATACTGCTATTTGCTCAGAAACAAAAATAGTGCCTGGCACATTGTATGTCATCAAAAAGGTATTTGTTCAGTGGTGGAATGGATGAAAGTATACAATTCACTACACTCATACTTGGTTTAGGAATTATATCTAAAGTTCATGTAAATTGACTAATAGAAAAATATGGTACTTTGTTCATGTGTGTTTGAATACTTGTAAGGCCAAATATCCCATGTATATACTTACCATTGTGTTTAAATTATCAAAGTCTTCAGTTCCTTAAACATATTTATAATAGTTGATTCAATTGTTTTCTAGTTATATCTAATTTAGCTGACTTTATTAGTTTCTACTGATAACATTTTACCCTAAATATAGATTATAATTCGGTTTCTTTGCATGTTTCTTGCTTTTTATTTTTTTGCTGTTGTTGAAAACTGAATATTTTACATAATATACTGTTTTATTAGCATATATTTTACCTGATGGATTTCTTTTTTTGTTTCAAGACTTGTTGACCAAATATCTCCCATGATGTGGATAATCACTGATAACTGCACTCAGTTTTGCCATATCTTATTTGTATTTCCTAGCCTGGATTGTTGAAATTATTCTGTGTGCCTGCAAACATTCGAAGTTCACGTAGGTCTTAAGACTGCCTTGGCTTTTACCTTCCTTTGGGCTCTCAGTTCTCCTTTGTACATGAACAAAGTTTCCCAGCCAGCAAGTGCTACTTCGACAGGCTATGTAGCCTTCTTCTGGTTCTCTTATTTCCAGGATTTCTTACATTTGGTTAAATATTTGGCAGAACCGCAGCCCGAAAGAGCTGTGAATTATAACTTCAGGATAGCAGAGCAAGTACGTTTTCACATTCGTTTCTTACTATCATTGCTACCTGTATAAAAATGACACCAGGCATGAATTTTTTACTTTCTAAATCAAGTGTATCACCTGTGGCACGAGTGTTGCTGGTTTTCGTGGTAAACTGTCTCCTGGTAAAACTGCACTCACATGGGTTGGAGTGGGAGTGATGGGAGCAGCTACAGGTAATAACCCCTGCAGCCACCTACGCTTTTTACCCAAATACTAGCAATTTCTCAAGAGTAAATGTTTATTAGTTATGTTGGCCAATTTCAAGAGCCCAAGGCAATGGTTATTTTTGACCATGTTGTTCAGTTTCACACTTGATTTTTGGCAAGATATTGCTCAACCTTTTTATACCTTCCTACATACTGTCAGTAGCCTCAGGTTACCCTTGTTATCTGTTTTTAGAAATCAAATCTGATTGGAAACAC
>PVKE010050563.1:0-10915 GCA_004027555.1 Craseonycteris thonglongyai
ACATAGGTTTAGGCCTATATTCGCTGTATAAGACTACAGCCTCGGAAGTGGGGGGTAGTCTTATACAGCGAATATAGGCCTAAACCTATGTTTTAACTATAAAATTAGGGGGTTGTCTTATACGCCCGGTCGTCTTATACGCCGGAAAATACGGTAGATCCTAAGAGACCTGTGGGACACCATCAAAATGCTAACATGAGCATTGTGGGAGTCCCAAAGAAATAGGAGAAAAGAGCAGTAAGAATATCTGAAGAAATGAAGGTTGAAAATGTTCCAGATTTGACAAAATACATGAATACACATATCAAAGAAGCTCAGGAACTCTAGGGTAACACATTTAAATTGCTGAAAGGAAAACAAAAACATTAACCAAGAATCTATATCTGGCGAAACTAATCTTGAAAAATAAAGAAGAAACTAAGACATTTCCAGATAAACAAACATTGAAGAAGTTTGTCAACAGTCAATCTGCCCTATAAGAAATGCTATAGTTTTTTAGGCTGAAATGAAAGAACAGTAGACAGTAACTCAAAGCCCCATGATGAGAAAAAGAACTACAGTAAAGGTAACCACATAAGGTGGAAGACTCATACTTTCCAATTTTGAAACTTAACTCAAAGTTACAGTAATCAAATTAGTGTGGTATTGGCATAAAGATAGAGATACAGTAAACTCTCTGTTAACTGGAACTCAGGCAAACCAGCAAAATTTTTCCAGTTGCTCGAGATTTTGCCAGTTGCTTGAATTCCAGTTAACAGAGAGTCTACTTGCATTTATCTGGTATCTACCAATCCCCATGGGTGCGGGTTAACTGAGAATCAATTGTATAAATAAATGGAATAGAAGATTCCAAAAATGAACCCATATAGCTATGGCTGATCATCTTGATTTTCAACAAGGGCGTCAAAACCAGTAGAGAAAAGAACAGTCTTTCTGACAAATGGTACCTGGGACAAGTGGATAACCATATGTAAAAGAGTGAAGTTGGACCTTTAGCTCACATATTATACAAAAACTAACTTAAAATGGATGAAAGATCTAAATATAAGAGCAAGAACTATAAAAATTCTAAGAAAAAAATATTGGGGTAAATCTTTATGACCTTGGATTTTGCAATGGTTTCTTAGATATGACACCAAAAGCACAACTAACCAAAGAAAAAATGGGTAAAACAAACATCAAAATTAAAAACTTTTGTACATCAAAGCAAACTATCAAGAGCGAAACTACAACCCAGAGGAGTGGAGGAAATATTTGCAAATCATATATCTGATAAGGGATTAATATTCTGAATATATAAAGAACTACTACTACTCAACAACAAAACAACAAAATATTCAATTAAAAAATGAACAAAGGACTCGAATAGACATTTTTAAAAAGTAGATATACAAATGGCCAACAAGCACATGAAAATCAAAACCACAATTGCAAAACTACTTCATGTCCATTGGGTCAGCCATAAGATTAAAAAACAAAAATCATCAGTGTTGGTAAGGACATGGAAAAAATGGGACATTAGTACACTGTTGGCAGGAATGTAAAATGATGCAGTTGCTGTGGAAAGCAGTTTGGCAGTTCTTCACAAGTTAAACACACAAATGCCATGTGACCCAGTAATTCCAATCCTAGGTATAACTAAAAGAACTGAAATTAGATATTCATAGCAATTATTTGTACACAAATGTTCATAGAAACACTACTCACAACAGCTGAAAAATGGAACAGCCCAAATGCCCATCAATTGATTAATGGATAAACAAAATGTTCCATAGCCACACACTGGAGTACTTTACAATGTATAATAGACGAGCCTCAAAAAATGTGCTAAATGAAAGCAGACAAAAAAGGCAACACATTGTATGATTCCATTTATATGAAGCATCCAGAATAGGTAAATCTATAGAGCCAGAAAGCAGACTACAGTAAGCCCTCACGTAACATCATTGATAGGTTCTCGGACTGTGGCAAAATGACATATACGGTAACAAAACCAATTTTACCACAGGCTGATTGATATAAACAAGAATTGTAACAAAACGATGTTGAATGGAATGACATTATTTGAGGACTTGATGTAGTTAGTGGTAGCTAGGGGCTGAGGGAAAGAGAGAATGGGAAGTGACTGCTTAATGGATATGGGGTTTCCTTTTGGGCTGATGAAAATGTCTTAGAACTAACAGAGGTGATGACTACATAGCACCCACTGCAAAGAACTAAATGCCACTGAACTGCAAAAAGGGTTAATTTTATGTAAATTTTACCTCAATAAAGAAAAATGTAGCTGCTCTCACCACGCCCTGTGCACACCATATCCTGAATCTTTTACATATTACAGTATAATGTGAAGATGGCACTCTTAATACTACAACTGCCTCTCACCAAAGGTAGATGGTTGAAACTGTCCATGGGATGGACTCAATAAAATTCAGCTTCAATTAAAAATTAGAGATGCTGGGACTCCATCTAACTATAAATCTTTTAGAGTAGAGCCTGAGAGCATCTCTATAGTTTAGAACATCCATGACTGATCATGAAGTCCATTAAATCATTTCCATTTAGGAACAAAAGGGCAGCTTGCTCCCGCATTCATTTAATTTTACATAAACACAATTTTCAATGTGAAAATAAAATATAAAAACTGTTATTGGAGTTATTTCTAAACAGAACTTGTCTCTAATCATAATGTAACAGAAATGTATATGATGATTAGTATTTAGTAACATTTTTTCATGTGATAAACTTCAAAGCACAGAACTTTGGGGTAAGGACTGCAATCTGTGAGTTATCTCAGGATAAATGGTGCAGCTATGAGTGCCACTGGTAATTATTCTCAGGGCAAATGAGAAATGGGTTAAAGCAGGTAACATTTATTTGTGTAATTCCAGGATCAGTGTTTGCCCCATAAAAAAGTATTCAAAAAAATTGAACTGAATTAACAGTTGAAGAGTCAATTGTACAACATACCTTCTATGACTGAGTTGTCTAACACGATAACCACTTGAAATGTGGTTAATATAAAGTGCAATGTATGATAACTATAAAGTACACACTGGATTTTGAAGACAATATAAGAAAATACAAAAAATTCCAGTAATGTTTATATTGATTACATGTGGAAATGACAATAGATATACTGGGTTAAAAATAATTTCACTTATTTCATTTTATAGTATTAATGTGGTTACTATAAAATTTTAAATCATATATATGTCTTACATTGTATTTCTATTGGACAGTGCTACCCACTAAGGGAATTCTTTAGATAATTCTTTAAGGTTCCACAGGACACTTTTTAAAAACTAATGACTTGTATACAAACCAAAAAAAGCCCCAAAACAATCTAATAGACACACAGTGACAAAGAAGTAATCTATCAAGTTTGCTTTCCCCTTGATTTGTAATGAAAAACTGCACTCTTTTTTGGGGAATAATATTATTTGCATTTTCAACTGAAATTAATCTTAATAGACCCAATCCAATACCACATATATGAGAGAAACTCCAGATAGTTCAAATAACTTGTCCAGCATTTACCGTACATGGGTGTCTAAAGTTGGGACAGAGTGGGGAACAGAGAGGTCTTCTACCATTTATTACCTTAACTGTTTCCATTTCCCAGTTGTGGATAAAACATCAGAGAGCTGGGTTTCCAATGGCCTGAAGATAAAAACTAATCCTGGCTGTGCATTAGAATCCTTTGGGGAACATGTTTTTTTAAACAAATATGACTAGATCCCAATCTCCAGAGATCAATCGACTATGTATTTTTAAAAAGCTTATCAGGAGATTCTTATGAGCAGCCAAAACTGGGAACCACCGACCTATGTCACCCAGAAGCAAGTATAGATAGGCCTATTTTGAAACAATTCTTAAACTATTATTTAATAAGCAGGAGACAAAGAAGGAAGCACTCTGGTTTTTTAAACCATGGCTATTTTTAAGTAACAGAAAAACCTAAGGGTGACATGCAGCTCACAGGCACTGGATACAGTTAAACTCATCACCAGTATCTTTCCTAATTGCTAAATATTTTGAACTTCACCCTATGAAATTTCATGTCAATCTAATGCAGCTCAGAGAAGATGGTACATTAGTGTTGGAAAGAATTTTAAGTCTAAAACCATTGTAATTCATTTTTCAAACAAACAACAAGACCCAGAGAAGGAATGAGACTTGCCAAAAATGACAAGCTCAGTTAGTGGTAAAGTTCAGACTAGATACCAGAATGAATCCAGTAATGTCTCATCACATACTTTGCAAACTGCATTGCAAGCCAGTTAGACAACTGCAACCTATATTGTCTTTTTCAAATGAAATAAAATGAAATAGATTAGAAAATGCATTGTTCTATGAACTGTTGTTGTAAACATATATGTGCACTAGGTCACAATATAAAATATATTTCTTTTTGTGGTAAAAAAAGTTTAGAAAAAATTACATCCCATCATTCTGCAGTAGATGGGATCAACAACAATCTTAAGCCACAGGGACTTATTTTCCCAGTACACCAATGACCCCTTTTTCCCAGGTTAAAATGCTGTTGTTTCAGGGCTATTATATTTAAAAAGATAATATAGGGGAAGCAGGGATGGCTCAGTGGGTTAAGCACTCGCTTTGCAGCCCTGGGGACCAAGGATCAAATCCCGGCCACAGCCTGTGTGGACCCATGCAGGAGGTCCCCAGTTTGGTTCCTGCCCCCTCCCCCCCCCACCACACGTGTTTGGCCCCTGGCTCGAGGGGCCGTGCCTCCCATGCTGGAGGCCCCCAGCCCAATTCCAGCCCTGCAAGGTCCCCGCCCACCTGTGTGGAACAAAACCATGTCGAAAACTGATGAAGTTCAACTATGGAGACTGCTCTGGACCCTCCCTCTTCTGTCAAAAACAATAAAATAAATCTTAAAAAAAAAAAAATGATAACACAGAGGGGAAAAGTTTTAATAATCTGAGCCCAGTTAAAGAATCAAATTTTATAACAGGAATAATCCTTTCAGTTTCAATCACTGTAAATAGAAAGAATCTAGTTCCCTTTTGCATATTTTACATTCTGATTTAATACTGCGTTTCAATTTTAAGAGATAAGTTAGTATATAAAAGCTACCTGGTGTTCTGCTTCCTGGAACTTTCATGTATAGCTGAACTGTGTTCATGCCCAGTATGGTATGACCAACGTGGCTTAGAAGATTTCCTGCTGATACGACACGCACAAAAGCAGGAAGTTTAGTCAGCTCATGTAGCTGCAACTTCCACCTGCAATAAAATAACAGATCAAGACTGAACTCCTGCTACAAATATTTGTGGAAGTAAACCATTTCTTCAAATACCTTGTGTTCCAATCAAAACAACAATTATATCTATAAATAATTTACTTTCACACTGGAATGCTTAAAATTTTAATTTTTCCAAAGAAACATTCTAAGAAAAAGCATAAAAAATATTGACCAAGAAAATTTGACTTTCAATTTTTATAACTGTTGCATAATTCTACTTTATAGTTATTATGTATTAATCACAAAATATATTATTTATCATCAAATATGTTATGATTGTATAATTAGCATGTAGTCAGGGTCTTGAAAATTTGTATAAGGGCTTTAAGTCAAGAAAATATTTTAATTGCAAAACTCAGCAAAAATAATTAGCTAAAAACTTGTATATCAACTTAGGAAAGTGACAAGCAATGAAATAGAAGAAGAAATTGCAGATAATGCTCAGTCTTGCAAAGGATACTTTTTTGCATTATTTCACAGAACTACAAAGACTTACTTTTTGTCATCAGACAGGTCAATATTGGTCCCAAACTTTATGGTTTTAAAGGGTCCTTTCCTCCTCCTCCCAGAACTTAAAAAAGAGAGACAATATTAAAAACATACCTTTTAAACAGAAATACTAAATGGACAATTAAAAATAACTTACTTATCTGAAGATGTAGATTCACTATCTGAGTGTTCTTTATGGTGACTTCTTTTCTCATTTTCTTCCTAGAGATTAAGCAAGAAGCATTCCAGTTTAGTACTGAACAAATAGCTATCCTTTCTATTATACATATGAAAGCTCACATCTAGATTGATGGTATTCGCTACACTTTGAAACTAAGTTTCTATAGACCTCGTTCACATGAAATTTTTTTCAAAAACCACATTAAATCAACACCCAAGAAAAGTCAATTGTATCCAATCTCCTCCATCAGCCACAATGTCCTTCCTTAGTAATATTCTTCTATAAATAAGGAAGGGGTGGGGGGGTGGGGAGTGGTTTTTATTACTGTCCCATTTTTTAAGAGGAGAGAAAATTTAAGGAAAGTTGAGAGGCCTAAGAGGTATCAATCTTGATTATAAAATTTCTAAACTTAGCAGAGGTATATGCATGTATGGGTATGTAGCCATATATACAGGACTCTGTTAACCGGATGCTTGAGTGTTGGTTAACAGAGTCCACTTACATTTATCTGACATCTAGCAATCCCTCCGGGTGCCGGTTAACTGACAGTCTACTCTCTTTCTGTGTGTGTGTGTGTGTGTGTGTGTGTGTGTGTGTGTGCGTGCGTGTGCGCGCGCAAGGTAACAGGTTCTTTATTCTTGATTATGGACAAATGGAGGGTTTTCCTGGGTTAAATCTTTTTCCACAATAAATTATACACGAATGATAAAACATTTATAACATTAGTGAGGAAATTATATACTAGATGTACCGGTAGATGCTTTTCAGTGTATTATTATTATTTACAATTTCTGTATCACAGACCTGGTATCTTTTAACACTCCTACAATTTCTGAGTTAGCAATGCTTAAGTGACATTTTGTCCTCCCCTCCCTTTAAATGTACAGTTTCTAAACATCTGTCAATTTTTTCACATGTAATGTGGTCCATGCATCCAAAGCACACAAAAAGCCATCCTTTCTTCGGTTGTGGATCTATCCCCATTTCTGCCTCTTATTATCTTTGCGTTTCAACTCTTCCTCCAAATTTTCCTTTAATTATCTCTGAATCCTACTTATTATCTATTATCTATTTTCTATTCTACTCTGACCATAGTACTACCATATAGTTGAAGTATCTCGAAAATTTGAACTAGAGATTTACATGGACAATGAATTCACTGCAACTCATGAAAGCTGCAGTCAGTTTTTATCAGATGACTTTCTCTGTAGGATACAGAGAGTGGTAGTGAGAAAAGAACACAAGCATATGATTAACAGGTACAAATGTTGTCTTGATTAAAATCGTGCACTCAGGGCAGAATTTTAAACAGATATAGGCAAATCTAATGAATTACAAATTAAAGACATCCAGGAACATATTAAATTTCAGCTGTAGGGTATGTACAAACAAGTTTTTGAGTAATACATTTATTTAATAAACTCATTTTTATAAATGTTTTAAGTTTACTTTATGGGAGAATTCTCAGAGTTCTCATTATAGTACTAAAGGACTTTAGTAATGCTTCATTGCTTAAAGTCCTATGAGTCTTTTAATAACAATCCTCTGATTATTTTTCAAAGTTTTGCCTTTTAATTTTCCATGTATTTTGAAATCATTTCTGCTTGAGATTGTTAAGAATAGAATAACACTAATGCTTCCTGCAGGAGCTTATTCTATCAGATAATACTAACCTGGTAGAGGAGAAAAGTGGGAAGGCATAAGACTAGGAACTGTGCAAGCATAAAGCAAACTTGAGATTTAGTTTATTCTCTAATATCAGTGCTTCTCAGTCAGGGGCACTTTTGCCCTCCATGGGAAAGTTAGCATGTCTGGAAGCATTTATAATTGTCACGACTAGAGTGGGGAGGTAAGGGCTGTGCTAAGAACATCAAAGTGAGGAGAGGTCAGGGATATTACACCAAACATCCTATAATTGAAAGGATAATTCCCCACAATTAAGAATCATCCAACCTAAAATGTCAGTGATACCAAGGTTAAAAAACCCTGCTCTAAGTGAAAATACCCGAGAGATGAGGGAGACACTTCACTAGACAGGAATAATATTTATCAACTCATAAGTTTTCTTAGATTTTACTAAGAGCAAACTGGATAGCACTTATAAAATATTTTACATAACTATAAAATAATGAGAGGCTTACAAAAGTAATGTACTCTTTCAAAATAAAATAAAATAAACTAAAATATCTCCAAAATAAAATATTCTTCAGGAAATAAATACTTACTCTCAACGATTCCTGGAAGGAAGAAGCCTGATACTGTGCATATTTAGCAATTGTAGTATGAGATCGATTGCTTTCACAATGCCAGATTTTCTTCATTCCAGAGGGATCCCAGTTTTCATCTGCTGGCTGCAACAACTGTGTCCTCACTTCCACCATATGTTCATTGTTAGCTTCCACCAAAGTTTTGGTAGAGAAAAGTCCCAGGTCTTCATAAATAAATAAATGTAATTAATAAATTAAAAAAAAAAAATATTATACTTGGAATTTTATTTTTAAAGTGTTTAAGAAATGTTTTATGGTGCTACATCTAATTTCTCTACAAAACAACTGGGGCCTCTGCATACCCTGAATTTCATGTCAGGTTTCCATAACTATACATAAAGACCTGCCATCAACAGAAACAAAACAATAGCGCAGGGTATTTATTTATTCATTTATTTATTTAATATCTGCAGATGCCAAGAACTATTTAGGGGGCAAACTACTTATTAGTAGTATCAAATTTTACCTACAATTTTATTAAAAAATTATTTCATTAATTAACCTAAAACATAATCATAATTTTATAATTTGATCAAAATAAAAGCTAACGTAAACCACTAGTAATCAGTATCATCATATTTTCACCTTATAAATTAAGGAAGTGATACGCTGATATTGACAGACATATATTCTCTCTCTCTCTCTCTCAGAGCCAGGAAAATATTAAAGTGAAAACCTGACAAAACAGAAGTAAGTTTCTGCCCATGCTTCAAAAGTTACCATAACAAAAGAAAGAAAATATACAAACTTTTCATTTTTCTTATTAAAGCTTACCCAACTTAAGAGCTCCAGCAAGGCCACGTATTACTGTAACAGGGTTGTTTGGATTTGTACAAAATTGATGTAATGGAGGAAAGAAAGCATCACGTTTATTTTCCAACTGTAAAATTAAAACACATCGTTAGAGCTCTGGAAAAGACCCTTTATTTAAATATTCCAATTTCATATTCATTACGTATTGCAATTTAAATAAATAATGCATCCCATGTCATTATTTCTATTTTATACTTTACAGCATTTGATCACTTTTGATCCTAACTGTAATTAGATATAACCACATACATTTCTCCTATCCATTATATCTTGAACAAAATATGTGAAGTAAAATTTAAATTTCTAACTCGACATGTTTTAAATATTATTAAGCCTTAACTTAAGAAGGAAGAAAATCTTATCACATGCTAAAACTTAAAATGTAGATGAAACTTGAGGATACTATGTTAAGTGAAAATAAGCCAGGCACAAAAAGAAAAATTACACGTAATTTCACTTATATGAGGTATCTAAGGTAATCAAGTTCATAGAAAGTAAAGAGGTTGTCACCAGTAGATGGAGAGACCATGAAAAAATTCTGGAGAGATATTTTGCAACAATGAGAATATGCTTAAAACTACTGAACTGCACACTTTAAAATGGTAAAGATGGTAAATTTTATGGTTTTTTAATTACAAAAAGAAATCAAAATGTTTTGTTTTTTTTTAAAGATTTATGTATTGTTTTTGAGAGAGAGAGAGAGAGAGATACAGTTACAGTTAGAGACAGAGAGAAGGGGGAGGGCCCAGAACAATCTCCATAGTTGCACATCATTGGTTTTTCCACATAGTTTCATTCCACAGGTGGGCGAGGGGCTGCCCAGGGCAGGAACTGGGCCGGGGTTTTGCCCCGGTGAGAACTAAACTGGGGGCACTCCCCAGTTCAGCATATGGGTCCGCACAGGCCAGGGCCGGGATTCGATCCTCAGTCCCCGGGACTGCAAAGTGAGCACCTAACCCACTGAGCCATCCCTGCTTCCCCCAAATGTTTTTTTTTTTTTTTTTTTTTTAATATTACCAAAATAAAAGCAGGCTGAAAAAGAGCCATAAAAGGTAAATCTTAATTTTGCCCTTTCCACCCCTCAGATCTCAGCTTAAAAGTTTTATTACAGTTCTTCTATCCCAGTGTTTCCTTACATACTAAAGGATCAGTAAATATTGGTTGAGGAAAGGGTTTTAATATAATATTTGGCCTCTACAGGGTGAAAATTGGGGCCAAATCTATAAAACACAAACTAGAGTTTACAATTTTTTCATTAGGGGTAGAAGTGGGAGGATGGAAGGGAAGAAATGGGGTAGGAAGACCTACTTGAGAGAAACAAAAAAAGAGTTGCTTTGATTGAACTTATCTTCCTATATCAGATATCTAAATGTCCATAAAGTAAAATATCCACTTTTAAATAATCTATTAAGCTTTTTAATGACATACCTATTATCACATTTGATGATCTCAAATACCTTTTTGAAGGTAAGTAATTTTTTTTAGTAGATGTGTAAAACAGAATGAATGTTCAGGTCCATACAACTAGTAGTAATGCAGATTTAAAATCCAGCTTACCGGTACTTAAAAAGTTAATAACTTTTAGGTAGTTTTTTGCCCAATACTGCTCAAAACTGGGGGCAGTAAAAATTATTTTTCATTATATCACTGTAATCACAGTTAATAGTGAGAAGGCAAGTTTTAAATGCTATAACAAAATCCTTTTGAACACATCGCCACCCCCTACCCAACATTCAAGCTGCTGCCAATAATTCTATTTCCTAAAGGGCATCCATATTGATTTAAAGAAAGATCTTATGAAAGACAGGTAAGTACAAACACTGGTTTGATTTATTTCTAGGCAGTCAATTCGGACTCACATAAATACTTGGTGTAGGTGGATTCAACTTGTCCTTT
>PVKE010050564.1:0-10916 GCA_004027555.1 Craseonycteris thonglongyai
TTTGGCGGCCATGTGGCTATTTTGCCAGGATATGAGTTTTATATTATTTTTGTTAATTTTTTATAATGTTAAACTATAATAATAACAAATAATTGTTGAGAACTCATTATAGAGAACTGCTTATCAAAGTTTCCATTGTTGATCAGTTGTTAGAATTCGACCACCATTATTTGGACTTAATGAACAATGGCATTTTGGGGCATTGGCAATGACAAAAACATTTTGTAACTGTCTCTCAGACAATACACATCGTACTGCGTGCTAGTGCTAGTTAAATACGTGATGCCAACAAATCAGCTATTCAGATAATTTAGGTAAGTTATTTATTTATTTATTTCATAAATACATAAATTTTCTTGAACTTAGCAGACAGTACTCGTATTATTTATATTTTATAGTGGCGACAAAAAGTTTAGCGCCGGCCTTGAAAGTGACACTTACGACTTACGTTACGGCAAATTCAGAGGAAAAATAATACAAGTTAGTATTATTATTATTTAGAAAGAAATATAGAATTACAATTAAAATAATTTTTAAAATATAATTACTCTATAACAATCAAATTAATTTAATTTATAAACTAACAATAAAATATGTTCATGTAATTATGTACCTACTTACTGTGTTTTTAAGCAATATGTATATAATAATTTATAATATAATTTTAAATTATTTTTTTTAGATTTTTAACATAATGAGTAAGAAAAGAGGATACAAATTTAACGATGATCTAAGAAGTGAATTTCCTTTTATTAAAAAAAACCAAAAGTGATTACATGGTAAAATGTGAGAAATGTAATGGTGAATTTTCTATTTCGCATGGCGGGAAGAATGATATTTCAAAGCACTTGGGGACACAGAAACATAAAAGATATTTAAATACTGCTGCACCTTCCTCCAAAATACAGGAATTTTTTCAGAAAACAACTTATGGAGACGAAAAAAAGAAATTAGCATTAGCAGAAGGACTTATGTCTTTTCATGCTATTAATCACAATCATTCCTTCAGATCTATGGACTGTACATCACAAGTTGTCAAAAAGTTATTCAACAAAAAATATGCCTGTGCTAGAACAAAATCCGAGGCAATTGTGTGTAATGTGCTTTTCCCATATGCATTTTCAGAATTAAACAAAAATCTAGAAAAATTTAATTTTATATCCATATATTTTGATGCATCTAATCATAAGGATATAAAGTTATTTCCAACCATTATTAGATTTTTTGATTCAGAAACTGGAATAAAAATTAGAATTTTAGATTTTGTTTCTTTGCCCGGCAAAACTTCTGAAATAATTTTCAGTTTCATTATTAATATTTTGAAAAAAAACAATTTAAAACATAAAATGATTGCATATTGTGCAGACAACACGAACGCAAATTTTGGAGGGAAAGTGAGAAGAGGTACAAATAATATTTTTTATAAATTAAACAAAAACCTTAATCAAAACATTATTGGTGTTGGTTGTGCAGCGCACATAATACATAACGCCATTCAAACATCTGCTGACTTGTTGCCCATAGATGTGGAAAATATTGTTATTAAAATATGTTCTTATTTCTATATATACACTGTGCATGTTGAAATGCTTAAAGAATTTTGTGAAACTGCGGAAGTCGAATATCAGAAAATACTTGGATACAGTAAAACGCGCTGGTTAGCTCTTTTGCCAGCTGTCGAAAGAATTTTGAAAATATACGATCCTTTGAAATCCTACTTTCTATCACAGGATAAATGTCCTAAAATTTTAGAAGAGTGTTTTGAAAAAGAATCTTCAAAAATTTGGCTAGAGTTTGTACACAATCAAGCAGCTCTTTTTCAAAATGCTATAAAATTATTGAAGGTGACAAAATTTTGGTAATCGAAGTGGCAAATGAAGTGAATAATTTAAAATTTCAGTGTCAAGAGCAGTTAGAAAATAATTTTCTTCTGTTACCTATCCATAATAGTATAAGCCAGCTAGAAGAACAAGGTGCAATAAATCGTGCAGATATTATGAATCACGTTAAAAAGTTCTATAATAACTGCATAGATTATTTAGAAGAATGGACGGTACATTACAATGATATTGAACATTTTCATTGGGTTACATGAAAACAAGAACTTAATTGGAATGTTGTGCAAAAATCATTCGATCATATTACTCAAAATTTCCCATATAGTAATATTTCCAAAAATGATCTTTTTAATGCGGTATTATTATTAAAATATATATATATTGATAAAGAAAAGGTTAAATCTTGGGCATCAGAAGAAATCACAATAGAGAACAAATGGTTAGAAATATTTCATCATTTTGAAACAAACCATGTTCCATACAATAATGCACTAAAAATTGTGGAATACGCGCTGTCCTTACCAGGAACTAATGCTGTGACTGAATGCGTTTTTTCTACAGTAAATAAAGTGTGGACATCAGAAAAATCACAGTTAAGTGTTGAGACTTTGAAAGCCATTTTATGTGTGAAATATAATTTAACAAATTCTTGTGAAAAATTTCATGACCTTTTAAACAACGACAGCAATCTACTAAAAAAAATCACTCAAATGAGAAATATGCCAAAGAATTCAATAATACTATACATAATTTTTTTATGTATTATATTTGTAAATTGTACTTACGTTGAAATTTAAAAATATATATTACAATACTATTTTTGCGTTCTGTGAAAATTTTTGTTGCTCCACATAGACCAAATTTTTAATCAAGAACCCCCTCCCCCGCCCCGGTCAATGGTGTCCCGCTTTACCAATGTTAAAATCTGGTCACCTTATACAAACAGGTACATTTACCCTATGTCCTGGGGTGAATATGTCTGTGCACGAGCAGGTTTTTGTTCCCTATAGTTCTATGGTTTTCCTATGTAATCTCCATTAATTTTCAAACCCAAATGTTCTGGGGGTTCATCTGTCTTGTACAGGGTCAAAAGCTTGGGGTGTCTGGTTTGAAACACAAGCCTCTCCTCGCTCATCAGGGGTAAGTTTTGTACCTTTGAGATCCTCCTCTGAGCCTGGGCCGGAGCCCTCATTTGGAGAGGTATCTTTGCCTCTTCTGCCTGTTTCTATTATCCCCTGTTGTACAGGCTCCGTTCATCCAGTTTCCAGGTTTTTAAGAAGAATTTAATTCATATGTTATAGATTTGTTGTGTTCATGAGAGGAGATGGGTCCAGGGTCATTCTATGCCACCATCGTAAGCCCCCAGGACAAGTTTTTAGACTTCTCTCTGCACCCATATTTAACTGTAGCAGTTACTGTGGTTGCCAAATAAATTATTCTGTCCTGTTACCCATCTTGAATAAAGGATCATTTCTGGCTATATTTTGTTTGTACATGCTAGTGGTCTGAGTGAATTTTATTTAAAACTGTGAAATTTTATCAAACTTCCAAAATTTGCTATATTTTTCCTGATGAAAAAAAAAGTGCTTATCATTGAACTCTTCAAACATTATCCAGGTTTTTGTTTGTTTGTTTGTTTCACGCAGGTAGAGTTTCCATCTGTTCAATTTCAGTCTCCCTCAAGTTCATGTATTTATTCAAAGTTCAGGATAATTTGAATCTCACATGAATTACTTATAAGGAACATCTAAAAGAATTACAAGTATTCTAAAGAGTATAAACCTAGCTTTTGTATATTATATAAAAATGTTCTGGAACCAAGTTTTACTAGAGTTTGTTTTTGCCAGTATTTTAGTTTTCACTTAGAGTTTTCTTGACTATATAATTCATAGCCAAGTGAAATGTTTAAAAAATTATTGATTATGAAAAATCTCACTAAGTCATCAATGTGATCAAATATAAGTTGTTCAGGTCCTCAACATTTTCTTATATTAAAAGTGTTAACTTAAATTATAAATTCCTATGCTGTCCATAAAATCACAGTCACTTCAGATGTTATACTTGGTATTGCAAATTATTGAAAAATAATATTTAATTAATAAGAGAGAGAAAGAGAGAAAGATAGAGAAAGCTAACTACCACACTATTATAAAGCAAAGACTTTCATCGCCATTGAAAAAATAAATTAGGTCGGCTGATACTTCAGTTAGAAGAAAAAACGTTCTCTCTTTTTAGATTCTATACTGAGATTCAAATTGATATTTTGTTTTAAATAATTACTGATTGCCATAGATATAAATATACTAAAAAGGGGGAGATAGTGCAAGACATCTGGTATTTTGAAATATTCTTGAAGTCCAGCTATTGCTGTAATCAGAAAACATATTTTAGTTCCATTTCTTTTGACAAAATTAATATAAAAGTTGTTTTCTGAACCATTTTCAGGAGGTAATAGCAAAAATATTTTTTCTATTTTTTATGTAATAAAGCTTTTGCACTGGACAAAACATATAAATTTTTCTTTAGCATATTAATACAAATATTTTTGTAAGTGTAATTACTTGACAAATATAAAATATATAATACATAACAATGAATGTGTATTGTTAGAATACTAATGATTAATAAAAATAACATTGTAAATAATATTTTTACAAAGCTAGCAGCGATTGATAGAAAATAGAAATAATTTAGATTGACATAAATAGCATAACATATTTTGAATCAGTAGAAACTTATTTAATTGTTTACATATTGTATTCTGATATGTATGTGCCACATAAAATAATGCAGGAGCTCTCTATACTGAAATTTTGAGTGGATGCTCAGTCATTTGAGTGACCTGCTCATCTTATCTTTCCTTGCACCATCTGCTATTTTTTAGTTATAAACATTAAAATGAGTGTATTTCACAGTAATAAGAGAGACCTGGAAGATGCAAATACTTCATATGCATAGGTATGTTCTTACAAGCCTATATTCATAAAATTTTATTTGCAAATATTTTTCTCATCCTCAAATTAGTTTTTTTGTTGCAGTTTTTAAGATTTTAAATTAGAAATATAGCAAATATACAACATTAAATTAGTTTCAAGTATATACCATAGTTATTCAACATTTTTATACCAAATAAGTGATCAACATAAGTATAGCAGCCATCTGATACTGTACCACACTATCACAATATTATTGACTATATTCTCCAGGCTTTATGTATATTACATCCTCATGACTTATTTGTTTTATACCTGAAAATTTTCAATTTTTTTTTTAGTCACTATACTTTCTGATTGATTTATGCATCTCTACCCATTTGAGTGCCCACACTAAAACATGAACCTATAGATTATACCAATTAAAAATAGATTTAAATATAAAAACATAAAGTTACAAATGCTTCAGACAATGATGAGGTATATAAAGGTAGGTTCATATACTCAGGTTGGCTCATTTGAGTGAGGCAAAATAATGTTCAGTTATCTAATGGTTGGAGAAAATAATTTTAACTGTGGTGAAGGATTATGTAAAACTAGAAAACAGTAACAATAGGAATGAATGGAAGAAAGAAAGAAAAAAGCATAAAAAGTATTCAGTTAGGAGATATATAAGTTTCCTAAACTTAAAAATGTTATAGAAATGTGAAAATTTTGTATTTCATCTATACATTTCTGTCATATTATTGAGATTTATTTTTCCACATCATTTCAGACTTTTTCTGTGATATATGCTTTTCAGAAACTATAATTCATCTTTTGAAGCATCTGTGATACCAATTCCTGAATAGCTTTTGATACAATAACTCTTCAAGGTAAACCTGTGATTTCTGAGTGCCATTATTAAACAATCTAGCATTTTACACACACACACACACACACACACACACACACACACACACACTTTACGTACTCATGTACCTTTATATTAGCTATATTAATATATAAATACTGACATATATACATTTTGGTAAACTTTTGTCTTATCCTTTGATTTGTCACCTCCAAGCTGCTTTATGCCAAGCATTTTATCTGCAACACTATTTTCTCCCAACAACAGTCCCGTTGGGTATATGTTGTTATTCTCAGTTTGCAGATCAGAAAGGTTAAGTAAACATCTGAATTTGCACAGTAAAAAGTAAGTAATTAAGTAAGCAAAAACAAAACAAACAAACAAAAAACAGAATGAAACAAAACTATGTCTGTGTGAATTTAAAGTGTTGGGCTTGAAACACAGAAAAGTATCTAGTGAGAATTTTGGACTCCATACCATTTATTAGTGTTTGTAGTTTGAAGTTCATAGGTCCTAAACTTGGGTATGTCCTTCTCACCATATACTTAATGACAGGCACTGCCCTGTGACCTTTCTCGGCACTGCATCACTGGAATGTAGAATAGAAATTACAGGTATTTCTACATGTTTTCTTTCTTCTTTTCTAGTTACTCCATCAGAATAAGAGAAAGCTAAGCCGACTTTCAAACTTGCTAGATCCAATGTGAAAAAAGAATATGTTGTTCCAGAAAATGTGTTCCTGAAAAAGAATCTGTAAACCCTACATAAAATGCATGACAGAAAGTCCTCATATAGTGAACGTCTGTTGTAAATTCTACCAGAAACAGAAGATTTACCAATTATTTTTATGCTAATATTTATATTTGAAGAGACTTTCATAAAAAGAGTATATATGGTTGTGAGTGGTTGGGTATAAAATAAGCATTCTTTAAAATGAGTGTTAATTTTTTGAAGAGGAACTATAAAACTACATAAAAACTTGAGAACTTGAACCTTTTCCTTCTTTTCTTGCTTCCCAATATTAGACATGCCTCAGGGGAGGCATGTTTGTTTTATTTAATTTTTGTTTTGTTGTCTGTTTTTTGTTTGTTTGTTTTCCCTATTGATATAACTGTAGTGTATGTTTCACTGCAAATATGGTTTTGTGGTTAGTGTATAACAAAACTAGAACAACCTAAACCACATATGTTGAAATCCTTCTATGTACAAAACTCCCTAACCGTTTCCCATTTTCTTTGTGATAAAGCCAAAATCCTCATTAAATAATTTTATTTGTCCAAGGAAAATGATATAATCAGATTTTTATTTTTATTGTATCTTTAGCATTTTTCAAAGCTATTAAATTTATCAAATTTCAATATTCAGACCTCAAGCTATGTATTTATTGCCTCGGTAAAATTTTTTCTTAACCTTATTCTAAGTCATTAGTCCAAGATATATGCTTTTATGATGCTATGTACCTGTTCTTTATAATGTAGTATGTTATTTGTAATTATATATGTATTATTTTAGGTTGATTTATATCTTGGTTAATTCAGTCTAAAAAAATAAAAATTTTGTATGATCTTGTTCACCATTGAATCTCCCAGGGATGCCTAGCATGCAATATAGTTGGTGTTTAATAAATTCTCACATAATATATATATTTTTAGTGACATTCTGACATGTCTGTAAATGTAAAAGGAAATTTATCTCAAAGTTAACTTTGGACAATTTATCTAGTGGAATTGTAAATTGTTTGATGTTTGTATTTTACATGTTCTCTTAAATATAAATGTCATTTTTATAAAAATAACATATTTTAAAAACAAGTAAATCAAGTATAAACATCCATATTCATTACTTAGCATCACACAGACAAAATTCAAATTGAAGCTCCTTGTTTTGCATATCAACTTCTGTTTCCTCATTTTTAAGACACAATTACATTCCTTTCACAAGCGCCCCATATATAAATTGACATATTTTTTAAGATATATTTTTATTGTTTTTGACTGAGAGAGAGAGACAGAGGGACAGAGAGATAGAGAAAAAGACAGAGAGAAGAAAAGAGGGCCCACGGCCGTCGCTAGAGTTGTATGTCATTAGTTTTCAGTGTAGTTTAACTCCACAGGCGGGTGGGTGTCTGCCCAGGGTAGAAAGCAGGCTGGAGGCCTCCTGCATGGGAGGCATACCCCCATGAGCTAGGAAACTCCTATCTGGGAAGCATATCTGGGGCAGGAGCCAAACCTTGGGCCTCTCACACTGGAAGCTCATCCTGGCAGGGACTGAACTGGGGGCACACCCAAGTTCAGCATATGGGTCTGCATGGGCCAGAGCTGTGATTCAATCCTTGGACCCCGGGGCTGCAAATAAGCACTTAACCTGCTGAGCCATCCCAGTTCCCCCTAATTGATATTTTCATTGAAATTTTGTTTCCTTTCTTTTTAATATATTTTTATTTATTTATTTTTATTTTTGACAGAGAGAGAGAGAGAGAGATACAGAGACAGAGACAGAGAGAGAACTCAACTGGGCG
This sequence comes from Craseonycteris thonglongyai, assembly GCA_004027555.1. NCBI lineage: Eukaryota > Metazoa > Chordata > Mammalia > Chiroptera > Craseonycteridae > Craseonycteris > Craseonycteris thonglongyai. The sequence goes on from PVKE010050564.1 coordinate 8,143, forward strand.
AGCTCCCAATATAGCACATGGTTCCACATGGGCCAGGGCTGGGATTCTATCCCTGGTCCCCGGGGCTGCAAAGTGAGCGCTTAATCCACTGAGCCATCCCGGCTTCCCCATGTTTCCTTTCTTGAAATAAAGTAAATTGTAATTTGTCACCTGTATTGATGATTATATGATTGTAATTAATGTATGTGAACCACATCAATCCATGCATATTGACTATTTAGGACCTCCTATATGATGATCTAACTGGGTGCTAGAGACATAAAGATGAGGAACTCATGTTTCTCACATAAGGGAAAAGTTGTAAGCTATTTTAGTGAGTAACTAATGTGTAAGTTTAATCTAATCATCTTTCAGAAAAGTTTAAAATTGAGCAGAGTCTTGGAGGAAGAGTAAGGATTCAACAAGAAAAAAGGGAGAGGAGAATAGATTCCTGTTAAAAGAAACAACACATGCAGTAATGTGGAAACATGAGAGTACATGCCATTTTTAGGGAATAATAACAAGAAAGGTATGGCCAGTCTATTACGGCACCCAGGGAATATGTTAGAAGACAATATTATCGAGGGAGTTCAGAGCGAAATAATGAAGCAAATCTTATACATCACTGAGAAACCAGCTATCTTATTAGTACATAGAAAATTTTACCACAGTAGAAAGCAGAATAAATTCTAAATACTGAAATTTTGTGTTTTTCCAAGATTGTTGCCTCAAGGATATAATAGGATCATAAATCTGGAAGATGCATTCACACCTACTAGTTTATTACGGTATTTTTTTTTCTCTGAAAGAGTCAATAATTTCAATAAAATTCATTAGTAAAAATGCTTTGGTAGTATTGATAGTATGAGTTGACATTTTCCATACCATCCCTTGTAAAATTTATAAATTTTCCCTTTTGATGTTAATGTTGTATCTTAATGCAAATGCATGTTATCTATTTTAGCCACAAAAAAACACAAATACTTGTGTTTATCAAATAGAGGTTTCTAATAAATAACTTCAGTTATGGTATTATGGCATGATATTTTACTATTTACGTTTAGTTTTGAATATACGAGTGTATTATGAGAGAGACTTTGGAATCAGACAAGCATCACTTTTAATTACCTACCTGTTTATTGTCTGTGTAATACACATTAGCATCAATCTCTCTCACCCTCTGTTTCCACAAGTAAAGTGATAATAGTATCTACTTCTCAATATTGCTAGTTCTTTTAAGAGCTATATAGCGAGTCATCAACCTTATTCTTTCATTTCAACATTTACTCATGTCTTACCTAGAAAGAATTAAGCGCAATCTATAGTTATGGTTTCATCAGAAATTAAACCATAACCTTAGTAATACCACAGAAATTCCATCAGTGTTTCTCAGGTGTGTATACTTTCAGAACACTTTTAAGGAAGAAAAAATATTAAGCAGATCATTTTTATTTTCATATTACTGAATATATAAACTTCACTTTATAAGCTTTATAACTCTTATACAACTAAAAAACCTGACATAATAAAACTACAAACCCTCAAGTTTAAATTATTAAGAAAATTCAATATAACTCATGCTATTATTCTGCTGAAACAAAACTGCCACCAAACAGAAGCTTGGTAATGTGTTATGAATGTATATATGAACATCAACAAAGTCCTGACTGCTGGGTCAGGTTTCACTGTGTTTGGCATTCTATTAATAACACAATCATCAGCCACCAGGTTATGGTTCAATTCTCCCACCATTTTATTCTGTTTAATCTACAGTTAAGTCTTTATTTATAGTGTTGCCAGATACTATTTGTCCTTCAGGTAGCTTACATGGTTTGTTTTACAGTAAGTCTGCCTCTGTGTGTTTTATTAGTCTATCATAAATTAATACTATTCTGCATCAGCAAAATCTGAAATATAAGTATAAATACTGATACTGAAATTTCCTGACAATAATTACCAATATAGTTGATAGCCTAATGATTACATTATGCTTTTATTTATTTCCCATTCTAGTATAACATAACAGTATATAATTTAAAACCACAGAAGGTTCATGGATAATAGAAAATTTGTCTGCAGGCCATGAAGCTTCTTGGAAAATCCAATATAAAAAAAAATACCCTAACTAAGGTAATATGATGACTAGTAATAAAATTTTTTAAAAAATATTTGATCATTTCAAATAGTATTATTCTCAGTTTCATTTTATGTACACAGTGAATCACTAAAATTATGTATGCCACATCCAATAGGCTCTGAAGAACATTCCATATAAGGAATTAGTGTTGAATAATGAGTTCAAGAAAATATTTTTGTTTTGATCATTATAATGTTTAAAATGTACTGAATGGTGAGTATTCTACTTATGATTTTACAAAATTTATATTTTTTATTTAAATTCTCATAGTAATCTGAGGTAAACAACATTATTTGACTTTGCATAGATAGAACTTGAGGTTAAAAAGAATTGAAGTAATTCACTTATGTTCTACAGTAAATGAAAGACATATTTAAGATCCAAACCCAAGGCAATGTAACTCCCAATTCTCTGCTCTGCCCACTAAAGAAATAGGTGTTGTTTTTCATGATTATTTTAAGTAGGATATTTTAATATATGAAGTATGGCTTATAATTATTAAAAATAATCAGCTTATAATGAGATCTACCCATGTTACTAAAAAAAATGCATTTTGTAAAAGAATATTTTAACTTTGTGGATTTCATTGGCAAATCACCATCTAAAAGTGTATTTGCATCCAGATATAGTATTGGTATATATTGTAAATACAGTGATA
>PVKE010050565.1:0-10911 GCA_004027555.1 Craseonycteris thonglongyai
GCAAAATAAGCTAATTTTCTACAAAGTTAAACATAAATAAAAAATGAAAAGGAATGTAAGAGGAAAATAGGGAAGGTTAGAAATAACTTTTAATTTTAAAGATAATAATCAGAAATTCTAAAATATAAAGACATTACTCTGAGAGATAAGTGTTAATATTACACAAAAAGCCATTTTTAATTCTATAAAGTCTGGTCATTCTTATAAATTACCCAAACCAACTATACCTTATATCTGAATGAGCTCTAAATAATTTGTTTGAGCAGCTATGAAGTACAAAAGAAGGCCTGAACAACCTGTAAATAAACAGTTGTCCTTTACATATGAGAAAGGGCTACAGAGAATTAACCTTGGTCCTGCCAAAATTGCTTTTAGCATTGTTATATAATAAAGTGCATAAAACTTTACTTTAAAAATATGTCAAAACAAAACTACTAGTAAGACAGAGAATGAATTAAATGATAGCTTTATACCCAACCAAGTTTTAAACACACACACACACACACACACAAATCTTTCTCTAATAATAAAGACTGAAGTCTACATAATGGTTAATTCTCGGAGGCAGGAAGGAGATATGGTTGGGGAAAGCAGAGAAGGGAACCCCCAAAATACTGGTTTTCTGGCTCGTGATGGGTAAATGGGCATTCGTTTTCTTCTGACCATACATAGAAATTACAATACCGTTATGCATGACATATTGCACAAGAATCAGATTGAAAATAAAAACCTCCCTTGACTACTGGTCCTCCCTCCAACCATCACCCAATGTCTCACCTCTTTAGTGAAGCACCTAGAAAGAGTTTACATCCCAAGACTATACTTCTTCTCCCCTTCCCACTCTGCTTCGGGATTGAATCTCAACTCAAGAATTGTATAAAGGCCCTGGGTCTGGCTTCATCCTCTCTCTCCCCCACTTCCCTCCCCACCATTTCCTCCCAGCCCTCAAACCATGCCTACCCCACACCCCCACCCCTAAGCAAGGAGCTCCATGTACCCTGGGTACTCCTAACCTTTGCACAAGCCTGTCTTCTCTCTGGCACCTGCTAAATTCTTACTCATCTTGCAAGATACATGTTAAGGGGCCCTTCCGCATGAGGTGTCCTTCAACCTCCTAAGCAACCCAAAATTCCTCCTTTGAACTTCCATAATGTAACAGATTTGTCTCCATTGGAGTACTTATCACACTGCAGAGACTATCTGTTTATGTATTGTCATGGACCGAACTGTGCCCCCCTCACACACACACACCAAATCCATATGTTGAAGCCCTATAGCCCAATGTAGCTGTATTTAGAAACAGGGCCTTTAAGGGGGTAATGAAGGTTAAATGATTTCATAAAGGTGGGACTTTATAAGAAGAGGAAGAGACATCAGAAATGCATGCAACAGAGGAACGACCACATGAGGACAAAGCGAGCAGGCAGCCATTTGCAAGCCAGGAAGTATGGACCACACCAGAAATAAACTCTGCCAGCGTCTTATCTTGGACTTGTAGCTGCCAGAACTATGATAAAATAAATCTCTGTTGTTTAAGTCACCCAGTCTGTGTTATTATTATGGCAGACTGAACTGACTACTACACATAGCCATCTGCCCATCGGCCCTCTACGCCTACATTCCAACCGTGAGTGCCTCCACATTTTTCTTTGTATCTCCAGTACTAGCACACATGAGGTGCTTAATAGATCCATGGATGGATGGATGGAAAGTGAAAGATGGAGAAATGAGCTTCCTGGAGTCCTCTGGATTCTACCCATGGATCTTTAAAAGACCTAACTTATTTTGTTAAAAAAATAATTGATCAAAAGCCTACTTCCTTTGCGATAGTATTTATTATCAGGTTCATCTTTTTAAAATGCTCTTAAAACTATTTAAATAAACTTTAGTGCACCCATAAAATAACAGAAAAGTGGGAAACAACCCAAATGTCCATAATCCATGAATAGATAATCAATATGTAGTATATCCATTCAATGGAATATTATTCAGCCTTAAGAAGGAATGAAGTACAAAACATAATACAACATGAGTGAGCCTTGAAAACATTATGCTAAGTGAAAGGTACCAGATATAAAAGACAACATATTGTATGATTCCGTTTGCATGAAATGTTCAGAATAGGCCAGTCCATAGAGACCAAAAGTAGATCGTTGTCCATGGCTCAGATTGGGTGGGGTGGGGTGGGGTGAGGCGGTGATGGGGATGATTGCTAATGGGCATGAGGTTTGAGAGTGACGGAAAGGTTCTAAAATCAATTTTAATGATGGTTGCAGAGCTCTGTGAATATACTAAAGTTCACTAAATTATATATCTTCAATGGGTCAATTATATGGTATATAAATCATACTTCAATAAAGCTGGCAGAAAAAAAGAAATAATCCTTATGGAAAGCAATACTGTTAAAGATATGGAATACTATGTACAGTTTGCTATCATTTACGTAAAAAATAGAAAAAAACAGGAAGTATGAGTAAACTGTTGTATGTGCAAGAAATAGCTCTAGAAGGATCATTTCACTAACTGCTTTGTATTTTTTTTGGAATTCCAAACCATGTAAATGTATTGCCTACTATAAATCAAATTTGTTGCCATTATAAAAGTAATTTGCTGTTGTCAACATCATTCTAATTAGGCAGACCTATGCTGCATGGTGTACATAATAAAAGTTATGTTAGATATACAGAATCTTGGGAGCTGACAGGGGCTTTGAAGATTATCTACTCCCCCAATGTATAGATGAGAATAAGATTTTTTAAAAGTTAGCCTTCCAACCAGTGTTACGTCTTTGAGAAACACTAAGATGCAGTGCAGTTTCTCAAACATTGGGCAACTATGTGGTAACCTTACAATTTCTGCCATAGCTGAACTATTATTTACTATATAATTTTCTTTGAAGTGACTCAGCTTTTTAATTTACTGCTATAGTATTCACGAAATTAAAGGTTTGATGGGCTAGTTGTTTTTCAAATACACTTTGAAATAAAACAAAATGTTTTAATTCATTTTTAAATTTGAATTTTACCTTTGAGATAAAATTTTGTCTACCTAAAATTATCTCATGAACCTCAATTTGAGAAATGCTGCATAATGAAAAGAGTGATTTAACTGGCACACAAGGAGACCTGGGTGTTCACCTTTGTCCCCCAGTAACTGCTGTTTATTGTTGAGCAAGTTCTTTAGCCTCTTCTGAACACAGTTTCCTCATCTTTAAATGAGAGGGCTGGACTAATGTCTAAGGGTCAAACTCCAGTTTCCTGACTCCAAAGTCCCATGGTAGTCTACGGTTAGTACAGGTTTGCTACTGACAATAGGGTTGCATTGTGTTTTCAGTACCTTTACCACATCTACTACGATAATTTTAAACTTGTTAAAATACAGCCATGGATTATAAAATACTGTCATGAAGTGGCTGTTGGAAAGTAAAGTTACCCCATCCTTCTGTAGCTCTATTTGATAGTACTATATTTATAGAAACTCCACACTAGAGAATTTATGTGAAGTAAATAAGCAGAGATGCTACCAAATGTTCATACACAAGGATAATCATAACAGTATTTATCATAGAAAAGAATGATTAACAACATAAATGTCTGATAACAAGAAAATGTTTAAATTAATAATTGGGCAATTTTAATGAAACTGAATATCATTTTAAAGACTAAATGTGTGAACATGATCACAATAAGTCAGAAAAAGTTATCAAAGCAGTAATTTAGAATATAACAAAATTGTGGATGCTGGGATGGTTCAGCAGATTGAGCTTTTGTTTTGCAGCCCCAGGGTCTGAGGATTGAATCCTGGCCCCTGCCTGTGCAAACCCATATGCTGAATTGGGGTGTGCCCCCAATTCAGTTCTCACTGGGAAGAGCTTCCTATGTGGGAGGCCCCAGTTTGGCTCCCGCCCATGTGCTTCCCATGTGGGAGGCCCCTGGCTCACAGGGGAATGCCTCCCCCTCCTGGTTCCTGCCCTGTGTGGCCCACACCCACCTGATAAGAGAAACTATGTCAAAAACTGATGACATACAACTATGGGGACTGCTCTGGGCCCTACCCCTTCTATCATTTTCTGTCCCTCTGTCTGTCAAAAACAATAAAAATAAATCTTAAAAAATAATAATATAACAAAGTTGCAAACACATAAATGCAACAGAGAAAAAAAGAGAAAAAGAGTATATAAGAAAAAGCAGCTAAGAGTTCATTATAATTGCCTCGAGGTGGTGAAATACCAAGGATTATAATTTTCATTTTTTATATTCTCATGGCATGTTTTTCTCTCTTTATAATAAATAAACTTTATTTTTAGTATCAAAAAACATTAAGCAGTTTTTCTTAAATGGTTGATTTATTTATTTTGGCTGACCCTGTAAGAAACATTCAATCCATTCACAAATATTTACTGAGAATATACTCAGTCCTGAGATACAGAACATCTGTAATAACAATCTGATGATACCTCCCTAAATTACATCTTGTTCTCTTTGTTAAAGAATTGCCTGTAAAGATACCAGAAAGAGCAGACGCCTGAGACAAGCTGAGCATCTTCCCCACCGATCCTCTTCTCCTTCCCTCGTTTCATGTTGTGATGCTTGAAAGAGGATAGCAGGCATGCATGCCATGGAATGTTAAATTAAAAAAAAAAAAGTTCACTTATTGGCTTTGAATTTACATTTTTAATGTTTTGTGTTTTCACAAAGTAAGGGATCCTTAACTCTTCACTGAAGGTGTTCTCTAACTACACAGTAATGTGTCACTACTGAGTTATTTTTCAGAGAGTTACTTAAGGATTCTTTACCCACATCCACTTTGGATAACCTTACCTCAACTGGGTGCAATACTGGAGGCTGTTCATTGTTACCTAACTACTTCAATATGTTACATCAACAAGTGAGCCGAACAATTTTTTCTAAAGATTTATTTTATTGTTTTTGACAAAGAGACTGAGACAAAGAGAAGGGGGAGGGTCCAGAGCAGTCTCCATAGTTGTACATAATCAGTTTTTTGACACGGTTTCATTCCACACAGCTGGGCAGGGGCCGTGCAGGGCTGGAACTGGGCTGGGGGCCTCCTGCATGGGAGGCACACCCCCTTAAGCCAGAAGCTGAACTGGGGGCCTCCCACATGGGCAGCACACCCCAGTTTCGCATGTGGGTCTGAATAGGCCAGAGCCAGGATTCGCTCCTCGGTCCCCAGGGATGCAAAGCAGGTGCTTAACCCACGGAGCCATCCAGGCTTCCCTCGCCCAACAATTTAAAATTTTGAAGATGGATTAACTACAAAATACGACTTCTTTTTGTAAGAAATCAGCAAACCAGGTGTCGACTCAAAGAATTCCAAGAGACAAACTAAAAACACTGGGTGATTCTTTTTTTTCCACTTAAATGTCATTATTTTAAAACTAACAAACAAAGCCCCACCTAGCAATAACCTATATGCTCATCAATAGGGGATCTGTTAAGTAAATCATAGATTCAGCAAATAGATACTTATACAAACATTAAAAGAATGGACTAGATTTCTGTGTTTTCGTGTGGATTTCTCATGCAGAATACATATACTACAAAAAATAAAGCATATACATATACACATATATTACATAAAATAAAGCATATACATATACACATAAATAAAGCTTGTACATAAATTTCTAAAAGGAAACAGCACTGTTCCCCTCTGAACATGGGACTGAGGTCATAATACACTTTTATTTTATGTACATCCATTTCCAATACTTTTTCTATCTTGCACAGGCATTACTGATATAGTTTTTTTTTAAGGAGCTTAAAAATGAGTTCTATTTTGGAAAATAAAGGTCAACACTTTTGAGAAAAAAGAAAAATCTCACCCTGTTACTGACTTTTAGAAAACAGCTTTCTTAAGATATAATTTATGGGGAAGCAGGGATGGCTCAGCGGCTTAAGCGCTCGCTTTGCAGTCCCCGGCCCTGTGTGGACCCATGTGCTGAACTGGGGTGTGCTTCCCATGCCTCCTGGTTCAGGCCCTGGCTCGAGGGGGCGTACCTCCCATATGGGAGGCCCCCAACCCAGTTCCCGCCCTGCATAGCCCCTGCCCACCTGTGTGGAACAAAACCATGTTGAAAACTAATGTACAACCATGGAAACTACTCTGGACCCTCCCCCTTCTCTCTCTGTCTCTGTCTCTCTGTCAAAAACAATAAAATAAATCTTAAAAAAAAAAAAAGATAATTTACATAACATAAAAATCAGCCCATTGTAAAGTGTACAGTTTGTTGACTGGATTTTGTGCTGAGTTATAATTTATTTGGCATGAGAAACAAAACATTCTTTCACACACAAGAATAGCCTTCGTGTCTAAGAAGTCTCTGGGGGAGCGAAGATCTAAGCCAATTGTGTGACTGCAACGAGGGTAAATAATGCTGGGCCTTCAGATTATGGGGGAAAGGTCAGAGCCAGAAAATCCCACAGACTAGAGTTTAACCTAAATAAATAAATTAAATTAATAAATAAACGAACAAACAAACAAACAAACAAACAAATGGATAAAGAGGAGGAGGAGAAGAGGAAAGGGGGAGAGGAAGGGAGAGAGGGAGAGAGGGAGAGAGGGAGAAAAGGAGAGGAAGAGGGAGAGGGATTGAGGGGGAGAGGGAGAGGGGGAGAGAAAGACAGAGACAGAGAGAGAGAGAGAGAGAGGAGTAAACAATTCTCCAGGCTCCAGAGCACATGGAGAATAAGCCACAGCTCGATGGACCTTCACGAGCAGCTGTGACTGGGGCTGGCCATGCCTCTCAAAGCCAAGCGACTTTCTTTCATCTCTGAACTTCGAACGTGCGCTAACTTCCTAGCTCCTTCCCCCACTGACCCGCCCGAAGCTGTCCGGGGAAGTCAGAGGTTTCGGTGGGCAGTCAGTCGCTCCCAGGGCGGCGGCAAGCAGCTGCTGCACCCGCAGCCCCGGCCCGCAGCCCCGGCCCCGCAGCCCCGGCCCCGCAGCCCCGGCCCGCAGCCCCCTCCCGGCCCCTCCGCCCGCAGCCCCGGCCCGCAGCCCCCTCCTGGCCCCTCCGCCCGCGCACTGCGCCGCTCCAGCCCGGGCTCCCACCTGTGCCCCGAAGCATGTTGTCCCGCAGCAGGTCCCCGCTGGAGAGGTGCTTCAGCTCGAAGTGTTTGGTGATGCGGGACGACACGGTGCCCTTGCCGGAGCCAGGAGCCCCCATGATCACTGCGCGCAGTAGCCGCGCGGACGCCCCCATGGCTCCGCGGCCCGGGGCCAACCGCCTACCAACGCTGCGAGCAGGCGGCGGCCGCAGCGCCCGGGCGCTCCCGGAAGTGAGGCGACGGCCACGGGGGCCGCCCCTCCCCGCGCCCGGCCCGGCACAGCGCCCGCCCCTCGGTGCCCGGAGCGCCTCTGCCCCGCGCCCTCCTCGGCGAGCCCCTGGGCCGCCCCGCGCCCGCCGGCGCCCCCCAGCGCCTCCACCCCGCCCACCCGCTCCCCTGAGCCGCGCCGCCGCGCCGCCTTCTCTCTCCACCGCCTGCGCACCCCTCCCCCCAGCCCCCCTCGGCGACGCGTCGTTGCCCTCCCCACCTTCGAACTTGAGCCTGCCTTCGGTCAGTTATTGGCGCCCTGGGTCCACCACGCCCCGGCCCGTGCACCTTAGGCAACCCCGGCGCGCCCCCTCCCTATCCTTCGCTGCCCCCTCGGGCGCCCGGGGCTGACCCGATGCCACCCTTCCCCAACACACCCCAACATCTTCTGCGCACCCCTGCCCTCTCTTCCATGCCAGGTGCAGCCCTGCCCAGTCCCAGCCGCAGAGACCGCGCACCCTCCGTGCCCCTCCCAACCTGTGTGTCCCCCTCGCCATCCATCACCTGTGCCCCTCAGCTCTCCAGAGTCACCAGACTGTCCCCTGCTCCTCACGCTGCCCCGCACTTCGCTTCACTTCCTCCGCGTCCCCCTCCTGTGCTGTCGAAGGACCTTTCAAAGGACCTCCTCCCCTCTTGCTTTCGCGCTGGTTTTTAAGGTACGTGTTTCTGTGTAGAATCATAGTAGGCGAAAAGGAGTGTAAAGGGCCTTCCTCCTCATTTCGCAGGAAGGAAAACCTAGTTGAAATTGAGTGAAGCGCTTTAAGTCACATGGCTATTGAGGATTGACTTCAATAGAAGTCACACTTTCACACCTTCCGATTCAAAAGTAGTTCATTACTCTGCAGAACCTAAAAGTACTGGCTCCTCCTCAGACACCATTATTTGCCTTCCTCATTGAATTGATTATATAAATATTTATGTCAGTGCTTACTGTGTGCCAGATATCGCTCCAAGGAGCCTCGGAAATGCTGTGGTGAACAGGACAAAAATTCTACTAGGAGTTTAAAGTCTAGTAGTGATAGAAGCAAATCATAGCAAGGAAAAGAACAAAATGAGCAAGATAATATGGGATAGTGCTAGAACAAAATAAAAGAATGTAAAGGTATGGAGGAAGGCTGTTTATATCCCACCATCAGTGAGGCTTTAAAGAAATGGCATTTGCTCTCAGTACTGAATTAAGAGGGAAGGAGAGCAACACGGCCAAGGAGGGAAAGGCCCTAAAACTGAAGAATTGGCATGTTCTGCAAATAGAAACACATAAGACAAACATTTAGTACCTATTTCTTCTGTAAAAAGGCCATAGAAGATTAGTATGGAGTTGTTAATATGTATAGAGTACCATGACAGCTACAGGGTAAGTGCTCAGTAAAGGTTATTCACTATTATTATTATCATTTCTTTGTGCTAGGACACTATGAAAATAAGAGAAAGAACTCTGAAAATAAACACATTCTCCTTAGAGGTTACCAAATGAGTAGCCTAAAATGGCTTTCGACTTCAAAGAGAAATTATTTCAGAGAGGAATGGTAAAGAAAAGCTTGCTCCCTAGTGATTCTGATCTGGGTGAATGGATTTAATAGGTAGATTGTGCACTACTTAGAAAGAAATGTAATAGCTCATACATATTCATTACTAAGAAAGAAAGAATGAAAATAAATGAATTAAACATTCAGTTCACATAGTTAGAAATAGGACATCAAAATAACCCATGGAAAGCAAAGGAAAGGATTAAATAAAGAAAAAGAAAAGAAATGAGAGGATTAGAAAACTTAAGAAACAGAACTAGCAAAAGTATGAAATGGTCTGAACAAGTAAGTACAAGTTATGAAACACTAGAAAAACTGAAGGTGTTCGGAAAGTACCTCTAATCTCCAAAGCTGAAAACATTTGAGGTTTTAGCTACAAAAGTGAACCGAAAGTAAATCCTGGGGAAACTTGGCTAAGAAAAGCCTGTCAAACAAAAATAGCAGAGGAATCATCCTGTCATTCAGGAGGAAAAGCTGAGTGTTGTGGTCACATCAACAAGCCCCACAAAATGCCAACTGACTGCAGCTTTGTTGAAGTTTGTTGATTACCAGTGAGTAAATAACCACAACTGTGGGAACTCTCCTGGCAACTATGCCTCGTAGCTCAGTCATTTCACCATATGTAGGTATTTGTATGGGTCGAGCCTTCATTGTTTAACTTTCTCCGAGGGTAAAGACACTGAATTCAGATTTGTACATCAGAAAGTGTGAGTCCGGAAGAGATTTAAGAAATGCTTTTATGTTAGGACTTGCCCTCTAGGAATCCCAAAGAAACCAGGACCTGCAGAAGCTGGAGATGGAAGACAGTGTGAAGAGGAGAGAGCTGTGCAAGCCATTCCATCTGTCTCAGCTGAGCTGCCGATTGTGGCCACATGAGAGAAGCCAGCAGTAGGTATAACAGAAAGTAGAGAAAGAATTTTCTCCCTACGCTACTAGAAGAACACAATTGTACTAACTGAGATTGGGAAGATTGTAGGAGAAACAGGTTTGGGGAAGAATATTGGAATTGTTTCTGGGTAAGTTACCTTGTTGATGCCTCTGGACATCCAGAGGGAGTTAAGGAAGCAGTTAGATTTACAAATTTTGAGTACCTGGTAGAGATCTGGGCTGGAGATATAGGGGGAAGTTGTTGGTATATCTAAACTTACTTAAAGAATGCTTTTAGATGAGAGAAGAGGTCTCAAATCTGAGTTCTGGGGTTCTCCAACATTTCGAGGATAAGGAGGAAACATTGAAGGAGCCCGAGAGGAGAAGCAAGTTAGTTAAGAAGAAAAATGGGTGAATGTGGTATCATGGAAATCAGTTAAAGAATGTTTCAGGGAGGGGATGATTAGTCAAATTCTGCTGATAGGTAGGACTGAAAATTATTTTGAATTGTAAGAAAACACAAAACCTATGAAATACGTTCTTTTTTATTTACAATGTATAGATGAAAAAATCTGAGGATAGTTTGGACCAAAATCCCATATCTATTCAGCAATTAAATTAGTGATTTAAAAAATTTCTAGGTGAAATATAGAAAATGCTTTCTCTGAGAGGAAGCTTCTGGGAGTAGAATTCAACTTGTCCAGACAAGGATATTAGGGTAAAAAGAAAGAGAAGGTCTAGACAAAAGTGGGGGAACAGAAATGAAGTCAGAAAAGAGGCCATACATTTTTTAACACTTTGCAAAAGCAACAGAAGAGGGAGCCTTAGAACCTAGACAATGTTATTACAACATTAATTTAAAAGGATGAATAGGGATGCTGGGGTGGCTCAGCAGGTTGAGTGCTTGTCTTGCAACCACCAGGTCCTGGGATCAAGTCCTGGACCTGGCTTCGCATGCCCATATGCTGAACTGCCGCACAACTGTAACCATTGGGATGGTGGTGAGGGTTCTCATCTCCCAATGTGTAGGTTCCAGGTTTGGTTCCAGCCCCACGCAGCCTCACCTCCACCTGTGTGGAATGAAACATGTCACAACGAATGATGTACAACTATGGAGACTGCTCTGGGCCCTTTCTCTCTCTCTCTCTCTCTCTCTCTCTCTCTCTCTCTCTCTCTCTCTC
>PVKE010050566.1:0-10919 GCA_004027555.1 Craseonycteris thonglongyai
TGTGTGTGTGTGTGTGTGTGTGTGTGTGTGTGTGTGTGTGTGTGTGTGTGTTGAGTTGTATTAGTATCTTATTAATTTCAGAGATTAACTCTTTATCAGATGCCTCATTGGCAAATACCTTCTCTCATTCTATAGGTTGTCTTTTTATTTTGTTGATGGTATTTTTTTGTTAATTTAAAGTTTTATTTATTTATTAATTTTTTGACAGAGACAGAGACAGAGAGAACTGAACTGGAGGAACTACCCAGTTCAGCATATGGTTCCACACGGGCCGGGACCGGGATTCAATCCTGGGTCCCCAGCGCTGCAAAGTGAATGCTTAACCCACTGAGCCATCCCGGCTTCCCCTGATGGTTTCTTTTGCTGTAAAGAAAAAACCTTTTAGTCTTATGTAGTCCCATTTGTTTAATTTTTTTTTTTTACTTCCCTTGCCTGAGGAGATATATCATTGAAGGTGTTGCTAAGTGTAATGTTTGAAAAGTTACTTTCTATATTTTCTTCTAGAAATTTTTTAGTTTCAGGTCTTCTATTTAAGTCTATAATTCATTTTGTGTTTACTTTTGTGTATGGTATAGGAAGGTGGTCTAATGTAATTATTTTGCCTGTGTCTGTCAGTTTCTTTAGCACCATTTATTGAATAGATTGTAAATTTACTCCACTCTATATTCTTGCTCCCTTTCAGAGATTAATTGGCCTTTAAAAACTGGGTTTCTTTCTGAGCTCTTTATTCTATTCTGTTGATCTATATGTCTGTTTTTAATGCCAATACCATGCTGTCTTGACAACTGAAGCTTTTTAATATAATGTGGTATCTCATAGCATGATTTCTCCAACTTTATTCTTCTTTCTCAGGGTTGCTGTGACTATTGTAGGTCTTTTGTGGTTCCATATAAATTTTAGGATTATGTGTTCGATTTCTGAGAAAAATTTTATCGGTACTATGATAGGAATTGCATTAAATCTATAGATTGCTTTGGGTAGTATGACCATTTTAACTATATTAATTTTTCCTATCCATGAGTATGGTATGTGTTTCCATTTATTTGTATCTTCCTTGATTTTTCTCTTCAGTGTATTATAATTATTTGAGTACAGGTTTTTTTACTTCCTTGATTAAATTTATTTCTAGTTATTCTATTTTTTGATGCAATTGTAAATAGAATTGTTTTCTAATTTACCTTTCTGCTAGTATATAAGAATGCAACTGATTGCTAAATATTAATTTTGTATCCTGCTACTTTACTAAATTTCTTTATCAGTTCAAGTAATTTTAGCATCAAATCTTTGGGCTTCTCTCTATATAGTATCATGTCACCTGCAAATAATGCTAATTTTACTTTTTCTTTTCCTATTTGAATGCCTTTTATTTGTTCTTCTTGTCTGATTACCCAGGCTATAACTTTTAGTACCATGTTGAAAAAGAGTGGTGACAGTGGGCGTCTTTGTCTTCTTCCTGATCTTAAGAAAAATGCTTTTAGCATTTCCCTGCTGAGTATAATGTTAATTTTGGGTTTATCATATATAGCCTTTTTATATTGAGTTATCTTCCTTCTATTCCAACTTTGCTGAAAGTTTTTTTTTTTATCATAAACGGCTGCTGGATATTGTCAAATGCTTTTTCTGCATCTATTGAGATGACCATATGATTATTATTTTTCATTTTGTTTATATGATGTATGACGTTGATGGGATTTATATATATTGAACCAACCTTGCATTCCAGAAATAAATTCCACCTGTGTGTGATTTTTTTAGTGTATTGCTGAATTCGGTTTTCTAATATTTTGTTGAGGATTTTTGCAACTATAGTCATTAGGGACATTGGCTTATCATTTTCTTTTTTGCAGCGTCTTTATCTGGTTTGGAATCAGGGTAATGGTGGCCTCCTAAAGCAAGTTTGGGAACCTGCCCTTTTTCACTTTTTTAAAATTGTTTAAGGAGAATAGATGTGAATTCCTTCTTGAATGTTCAGTAAAATTCACCAGTATAGCCATTTGGTCCAGGGCATTTGGTTGTTGGGAGTTTGTTGATTGATGATTCGATTTCATTGTTAGTAATTGATAGTTTAGACTTCCTGTTTCTTTTTGGTTTAGCCTTAGAAGCTTGTATGTTTCTAAGAATTTATCCATTTCTTCCAGATTGTCCAACTTATGGGCATATAGTTGCTCATATTTTCTTATAATTTCTTGTATTTCTATGGTGTGTGTTGTACATCTCTTCTTTCATATTTGATATTATTTATTTAGGTACTCTTTTTTTCTTGAAAAGTTTAGTTAGAAGTTTGTAAAATGTGTTTATCTTTTTGAAAATAAACAGCTCTTAGTTTTATTGATCTTTTGTATTGTCTTCTTAGTCTTAATTTCATTTCTTTGCACTATGATATTTATTATTTACATTCTTGTACTCATTTTGGGCTTTGTTGCTGTTCTTTTTTCAGTTTTCTTAGGTGTAAAGTTGAACTGTTTATTTGATGTTTTACTTGTTTTTATGTTTGTTTGTTTGTTTGTTGTATTGTTTGTTTTTCTTGAGATTTTTTTATTTTTATTGTTTTTGACAGAGAGAGAGACAGAGAGAAACAGAGAGAAGTTGTGTATGTGTGTGTGTGTGTGTAGTGGGGGGTGTTCTCAGAGCAGTCTCCATAGTTGCATATCATTAGTTTTCTACATGGTTTCATTTCACAGGTGGCTGCAGGGCTGCACAGAGCAGGAACTGGCCAGGGGCCTCCCACATAGAAAACTCGCACTGATGAGAACCGAACTAGGGGCACACCCCAGTTCAGCATATGGGTCTACATGGGCTGGGGCCAGGACTCAATCCTTGGACCCTGGGGCTGCAAGGTGAGTGCTTAACCTGCTGAGCCATCCTGGCATCCCCTACTTGTTTCTTCAGGTGGGCCTGCATTGCTATGATTTTTCTTCTCAGGACAACTTTTGCTGTGTCCCATAGATTTTGGGTAGCTGAGTTTTCATTTTTGTTTATCTCAAGGTATCTTCTGATTTCTTCCTTAATCTCATTGTTGACCCATTTGTTGTTTAGTAGTATATTGTTTAGCCTCTATGTGTTCATGTGTTTTTCAGTTTTGTATGTGTGTGTGTGTGTGTAATTGATTTCTAGTTTCATACTGTTGTGGTCAGAAAAGGTGCTTGATATAATTTCAATTTTCTCAAAATTGTTGAGTCTTGTCTTGTAGCCTATCCTATGGTCTATCTTGGGAAATGTACACTTGAAAAAAATGTATTATACATTCTGTTGCTTTAGGATGCAATGCTCTAAAAATATCAATTAAATACATCTGGTCTAGTGTGTCACTTAATGCCACTATATCCATGCTAATTTTCTGTCTGGAAGATCTCTCCTTTGGTGTCAGGGATGTTAAAGTCCCCTACTATGATTGTGTTACTGTTGGTATCTGCCTTTATGTCACTCAATATTTGCTTTATGTGTTGGGTGCATAAATGTTTACAAGAGTGATGTCCTCTTGTTGTGTTAATCCCTTTATAATTGTATAATATTCTTTGTCTTTTATTATCGTCTTCATTTTAAATTTTATTTTATCTGATATACCATATTTTCCGGCATATAAGACGACCGGGCGCATAAGACGACCCCCTAATTTCACAGTTAAAACATAGGTTTAGGCCTATATTTGCTGTATAAGACTGCCCCCCACTTCCGAGGCTGTAGTCTTATACAGCAAATATACGCCTAAACCTATGTTTTAACTGTAAAATTAGGGGGTCGTCTTATACGCTCGGTTGTCTTATACGCCGGAAAATACGGTAAATATTGCTACCTCAGCTTTTTTCTCATTTCCATTTGCATGAAATATCCTTTTCTATCCCTTTACTTTCTATTTATGTGTATCTTTTTTTCTGAGGTGAGTCTGTTCTAGACTGCATATGCCTGGGTCTTGCACTCTTATTCATTCAGCTACCCCATGCCTTTTGATTGGAGCATTTAGTACATTTACATTAAAAGTGACTATTGGCAGTTACATATTCATCACCATGTTATTTTTCAGTCTTGGTTTTCTTGATTTCTTTTTTTTTTTCTTTCTTTTTTTTTTTTTTTACTTAGAGTAGTCCCTGTAGCATTTCTTATAACAATGGCCTAGTGGCAGTAAATTCTTTTTGCTTTTTCTTATCTGAGAATTCTTAGTCTCTCCATTAATTTAAAATGATAGCCTAGTTAGGTCCAGTAATCTTGATTGTAGGCCTTTGGTTTTCATTACTTTGATTACTTCCTGCCACTCCCTTCTGGCCTGCACAGTGTCTATTGAGAATTCCAATGATGGGCACTCCTTTGTAAATAAGTTGTTGTCTTTCTCTGCTGCTTTTACGATTCTCACTTTTTCATTAACCTTTGCCATTTTAATTATATATCTTGGTGTGGGCCTGTTTGGGTTCATTTTGATTGGGACTAGCTGCACTTCCTAGGTTTGCATGTCTATTTCTTTTGCCATATTAGGGAAGTTTTCAGTTATTGTTTCTTTAAATATGTTCTCAATTCCTTGTTCTCTCTCTTCTCCTTCTGATACCCCTATAATGCAAATGTTGTTATACTTATTGTTGTCCCAGAGGTCTCTCAGGATTTTCTTTTTTTTTTTAATTCTTTTTTTTTTCTTGCTTTTTCAGTTGGGAATTTTTTGTTACCTTGCCTTTCAGATCACCAATTTTATTTTCTGCTTTCTCTAACCTGCTGTTGATTTCTTCTAGTGTAGTCTTCATTTCAGTTATTATAGTCTTTGTAAACTGGTTGTTTTTTAATGTTTTTATGTCCTTCTTTATGGTTGCCATATGTTTTTGTTGAAGTTTTCACTAAGTTTCTTAAGCATTCTTATAACCTGTGTTCTAAACTCTTGCTCTGGTAGGTTGAATACCTTCATTTCTTTTCGCCCTATTTCTGAAGTTTTCTCTTGTTCCTTTATTTGGGACCTATTTCTCTGTTTCCTTAATCTAGATTCCTCTGTGTGTTAGTTTCTATGTAGATGCATATCTCTTATGGCTCTAACTCTTTGCTTTGAGGCCTTATGTACCATGTGTCTTGTGTGATCCAATGGTGCAATCTCTCTTATCTACTTGTATCTAGCATTGTCCCTTTAGTGTGTTGTGTGTGTACTTCCATTGTAGTTGAATAGTACACCACACAAAGCAACCCATTAACTAACCAGGGGGGATAGCAGAGCAGCACAGAAAGCTCCATGGTCTGCTCCTGACAGCTGCTCCTGCTGAACTCTACAAGCAAGTCTTCCCCCATTGGTAGGGTGAGCTAGATCATTCAGTCACCTAGGGTGCCTTTTCACTGACAGACAATTTCTAGGGGCATGTGTTCACTTTGAAAAAAAGAAACAAACACAAACACAGAGACAAATATACCTAAAAAATAAAATTCTGAGAGCCACGTGGTCTGACACTACTCGAAGCATACTGTTAGCTGCCTAGGGGTGAAGGGAGGCAGCAGAGTAGCACTGAGAGTTCCCCAGGCAGCCTCAGGCAATTACTTCTGCAAAAGACTAAAATAGAGTCTTCCCCAGCTAGTAGAGCAGGACTGATCACTCGGCCAGCCACCCTTTCCCCATGTGGGTAGGGCAACACTTCAGGTTGCCTATGCACACTTTGAAAGAAAAAGAAAAAAAGAAAAATATTAATAATAATAATAAAATAAAAATAGAAAAATTATATATATATATATATATATATATATATATATATATATATATAATCATTAAATCATTAAAAGGGTTTAAAAAGAAATAAATGGAAAATAAGGTAAAATTTTTTAAAGACAGAAGAAAAAGAAAGAAAAAAAAGTTCTGTGCAGTCCCCATGGTAGAAGAAGCAAAAGGTAGAGGAAAAAGAAGTGTAAGTAACTTATTTGAGAGCCCAGCAGTCTGTCTCTCACAGCTCACTTTTAAGGAGTAGCAGAGTGGCATTGAATGTTCTTTGGGAGTTGCAGACAGCTGCTCCTATAAAAATACACAAGATCGTCTCCAATACCCTCCCCCCACCCCACTAGTTGGGTGGGACTGATTGCTCAGTCAACTGGAGTTGGACGGGGCAATCTACAGTGAGTTTGAGCACACTTTGTAACAGGGAGAAGAAAAAGAGAAGAAGAAAAAAGTAGAAGGAATGATATTATAATATTAATGAAAAATAAATAAAGTAAAAAATATAGAAAAAATAAAAATATAAAATAAAAATTTAAAAATAAAATATTGCAGAAAGGGAAAAAACAAAGTAAAATTAAAAATAAAAAAAGAAGTATAGGTAACTTCCTTGAGAGCCCAGCAGTTTTTTCACTAGTATCTCAGTGTTCACTGTGCAAGAGGAGTGATAGCACTGGGCTCTCCTTAGAGAGTAGTGGAAGCTTTTCCTGGCTAGGATAAAAGAAAGGAAAAACTCTCTCTGCTAGTGGGACAAGGCTGAGTGCCCCACTAGCTAGAAAAGGCAAAGCTCGGTTGGGAAAAATACTTCAGATTTCCTCACTTTTTGCCTGACTGTTCTCTGCCTGCACTGCAGAATTCTATAAAACCAGTTCCCCAACTAGGAGGGGTGGGGGCCAGGTGTTCAGCAGCCCAGAGCTGCCTAGGATATGTAATTTACCTGAAAAACCCACAGCTCATTACCTCTGCACATATCCCTGGTGCCTTCAGAGATGCCAGCCCTCCACTGTACACCTGGTGAGTAAAAATCTGTTAGGCTTTTGCTCACACTCCTTAGGGAATATGTCTGGATTTCTAGCCAATCTCTGTGACACTGGTATAGAGAAAGCTCTAGCAGATTTTCCTGTCAAATGTGAGATTACTTTCTTTAATTCAAAGGGCTCCCTGGGCTGAAAAGCCCAGTAGGGAGCTAGCACCCCTCACCCTTCTGGGGGAGTCTCTGCCCCTGAGGTGCCCCAACTGAGATTTTTTTGCTCTCTGTGGTTTTGGGGTCACCCTGTTTCATGTCTCCACTTTTTATAGCAATTTCAGTGAGGCCTTCTTTGTATCCTTAGCTGTCAATGTTCAGTTCAGTGAGATTTCCAATGTTTCCCAAGATAGACTATTCCTCTATCCTTCTGCAAAATGATGTGGTCTGAGGAGACAAAATCCACCTAATTCACCATATTCCCGTCACTGCCTGTTTCCTCTTTTGTTAAGAGTTTGTTTAATGTTTTGCCTATTCTTCTGTTGTGTTGTTTGTACTTATTACCTAGGAATTTATGAGAAATATAGATACATGATCGATTGACTGATGGATGGATGGATATATATATATATATATATATATATATATGCTTAAAAGCTGGTAAACTAGTATCTAGAATCTAGAATGTATATATTCTAGATACTAGTTTACCAGCTTTTAAGCTATTATCTCTTATTTCCTTTTTTCTTTATTGTTAAATAAATTGGGGTAACATTGCATGGTAACAATTACATAGTTTCCAGGTGTACATCTCTACATTTCATCATCTATGCATTGCATTATGTGCTCACCACCCAGAATCAACTCTTCCTCCATCACCATATATCTGGTACCCCATCCCAACTCCCCTGCACCCACACTATTTCTCCCACCATTCTCTTTACCCTCAGGTAACTCCCAAACTATTGACTGTGTCCATGAGTTTTTGCTTCCTTGTTACTTTCAGTTTTATATTTCTCCTATAAGTGAGGTCATATGTTTCTTGATTCTTTCATTCTAATTTCACTTAATAAGATGGTTTCAAGGTTTATCCATGTTGTCACAAAATGCTGTATTTCATCTTTTCTTATTGCTGAGTAGTATTTCATTGTGTAAATGTACCACAACTTCTTTATCCAGTCATCTATCAAAGGACACTTTGGTTATTTCCATGACTTGGCCACCATGAACAGTGTGGTGATGAACAATGGGGTACATATATCTTTGTGAATTAAGGTTTTCAAGTTTTTTGGGATAAATACCCAGTAGAGGGAAGTTGAGTCATATAGTTATTCCATTCATAATTTTTTGAGAAATTTCCATACAGCCTTCCATAGTGGTTGTACCAATTTACATTCCAGCCAGCAGTGTACAAGAGTTCCTTTTTCTCCATAGCCTCTTCAGTACTTGTTTTTTCTTGCTTTGTTGATTATAGCCACTCTGACAGGCATAAGGTGGTATCTCATTGTGGTTTTTATTTGCATTTCCGTGATTGCTAATAATGTTTAGCAGTTTTTCATATATCTGTTGGCTATTTGTATGTCTTTATGAGAGCAGTGTCTGCTTAGAACTTCTGCCCATTTTTTAATTGCATTGCTTGTTTTTTGTTGTTGAGTTGTACAAGTTCATTACATATTTTAGATATTAGCCCCTTATTAGAAGCATTGTTTGCAAATATTTTCTCCCAATTGTTTGTCTCTTTGCTTTGTTGATAATTTCCTTTGCTATGCAGAAACTTTTTAGTTTGATAAAGTCGCATTCATTTATTTTTTCTTTTACTTCCCTTGCCATTGAGGTCAGGGTCATACAGTCCCTCTTGGGCCCTAGGTCTATAAGTATAGTACCAATGTTTTCTTCTATGCAATTTATTGTTTGGGGTCTTATTATAATGGAGGTCTTTAATCCATTTTGATTTGATTTTGGTATATGATAACAGATAGCAGTTCACATTAGTATTTTGCATGTGGTTTTCCAATTTTCCCATCACCATTTACTGAAGAGACTTTCATTTTTCCACTGTATATTTTTTGCTCCTTTGTCAAAAATAACCTGTCCATATATTGTGGGTTTATTTCTGGGTTTTCAATTATGGTCCATTGGTCTGTGTATCTGTTTTCCAATACCAAGCTATTTTGATTACTGAGACTTTGTAGTACAGATGAAAGTCAGGAAGTTAGCTGCCCTCAGCTTTATTCTTTTTTCTACGGATAGCTTTGGTGATTCAGAGTATTTTGTGGTTCCATACAAATGTGATGATTTTTAAAATCTATTTCTTGAAAGAATGTCTGTGGGATTTTGATGGGAATAGCACTGAATCTGTAAATTGCTTTGGGTAATACGGCCATTTTAACTATGCTGATTCTTCCAATCCATGAAGATGAAATATCTTTCCACTTCTTTGTGTTTTCTTCAATTTCTTTAAAAAAATGTGTTATAATTTTCAGTATAGAAGTCCTTCACATTCTTTGTTAGATTTATTCTTAGGTATTTCATATTTTTGTTTGCAATGACAAAGGGAATGGTTTATCTTATCACTCTTTCTGAAGTTTCATTGTTGGCATATAAAAATACAGTTGATTTTTGTACATTAATTTTGTATCCTGCAATATTACTGCATTTGTATATTGTTTGTAATAGATTTCTGATATGAGCTTTAGTGTTTTCTATATAAAAAATTATGTCATTTGCAAAGAGTGACAGTTTGAATTTTTTCTCCCACTTTGGCTTCTCTCCCAATTTGAATACATTTTATTCCTTTCTCTTGTCTGAGTGCTATGGCTAGAACTTGCAGCACTATGTTGAATAGCAGTGGTGACAGGAAGCATCCCTGTCTTATTCCTTATTTTAGGAGAATAGGATTCAGCTTTTCCCCATTCAGTATAATATTTGTTGAGGATTTGTCATATAAGGTCTTTATTATGTTGAGGTACTTTCCTGCAATTCCTATTTTATTCAGTGTTTTGATCATAAATGTGTGTTGTATCTTGTCAAATGCTTTTTCTGCATCAATTAAAATAGTTATATGGTTTTTGTCTTTTATTTTGTTTCTGTGCTGTATTACATTGATTGATTTGCATATGTTGAATCATCTTTGTGCCCCTGGGATGAATCCCACTTGATCATGATGAATAATCTTTTTAATGAATAGTTGTATTCTGTTGACTAATATTCTGTTTAGGATTTTTGCATAAGTGTTCATCAGAGAAATTGGTCTATATTGTTCTTTTTGGCATTGTCCTTTCATGGTTTTGGTATTAAGGAAGTGTTGCCTTCAAAGAATGAGTTGGGGAGTGCTTTCTTCTCTTAAATTTTTCAGACTAGTCTGAAGAGAATGGGCACTAGTTCTTTGAATGTTTGATAAAACACATTGGTAAACCTGTCTGGTCCAGGACTTCTGCCTTTTGGCAGGTATTGGATAATTGTTTCCAGTTCTGTACTGTTGATTGGTTTACTGAGGTTATCCAGTTCTTCTTGGTTCAGACTAGGTAAACTATATATTTCTAGAAATTTGTCCATTTCCTCTAGGTTGTCAAATTTGGTAGCATAACACCTTTCATAATAATTTCTTAAGATTGTTTGTATTTCTGTAGTGTCAGTCATAATTTCTCCCCTATCATTTCTAATTTTGGATATATGTGACTTTTCTCTTTGTCCTTTGGTAAGCCTAGCCAGTGGTTTGTCAATTTTATGAATTTTTTTTCAAAGAACCAGCTCTTTGTTACATTAATTTTATCATTTGTTTTTCTGTTCTCATTTTCATTAAGTTCTGCTTTAATTTTTATTAGTTCTTTTATTCTGATGGCTTTGGAGTTCTCTTGTTCTTCTTTTACTAGTTCTTTGAGATATTAGAATGCTTAATTGTTATTTTGGTTGTTTCTTGATATAGGCCTAAAATGATACGTATTTTTCTTTATTACTGCTTTTGCTGCGTCCCAATATTTTTGGTTCATCGTGTTTTCAATGTCATTCAATTCTACAAATTTTCTAATCTCTTTTTTTATTTCTTCTTTGATCCAGTCATTTTTTAATAGCATGCTGTTCCATCTCCACATATATGGATTTTTTTTTATTTCCTTTTATAGTTGATCTCTACTTTCAAAGCTTTGTGGTCTGAGAATACACTTGGTATGATCTGAATATTCTTGAATTTGCTGAGGCTGGATCTGTGTCCCAGGATATGGTCTATCCTTGAAAATGTTCCATGTGTACTAGAATAAAATGTATAGTCTTGTATTGCAGGATGGAGTGTCC
>PVKE010050567.1:0-10913 GCA_004027555.1 Craseonycteris thonglongyai
GCTCCCTCTTCAGCCAACAAATAAGGGAAGTGCAGGAGCAGAAATGGTCTACCGGAAAGGCTTCCTGTTATCTCATTCTCATGCTGCTTCGTCCTCTCATGAGCTTCTTGTCTCATTTCCATTCTTGACTAAACTTCCTGGACACAGCAGGCCCCTTCCCAGCCTGACCTGGGCAGTTCCTCAGATCCTAAGACCCTCCTGAATCCTCCACCCACCATAACCGCGCTCTAGGGGTCCAGGGGACTGCTCACTTACCCACCTCTTCTCAGTCTCACACCTGCATTTCCAGGGCCTGAGTGGTCTTTGCCTCAGAAAAGGGTACCATGGTCATGTAAAATTAGAAAATTGCCCCCTTTTTTCAACTTCTTGGTGGACTCCAAGCAGAGGGCTGGATCTGGCTTTCAAACTCAGATTTAAATCCTGACTGTGTCCCTGATTCAGGCGTCTACAACCATTTTCTGTAAAGAGGCAAAAAGTGAACGTTTTCAGCTTTGCAGTCCATCGGGGCTCCATCACAACCCCTGGACTCTGCAGTCACAGCACGGGAGCAACCAAAGACTCCGCATAAATGATCAAGTGTGGCGGCAGTCCAGCAAAATCTCATCTACGGAAATCGGAATTTCATGTAAGCTTAACATTCACAAAATGGCTTTGGTTTTCCTTTATTAAAATTGTTTTCCCGATCATTTATTTGACTGTGTTAAAAATGAAATACTGTCCTTGGTTCTTGAACCATACAAAACCAGGTGAAGGGCCATAGTGTGTGACCTACACCTATCAACTGTGTGACCTTGGGCGTGTAATGACTCCTCTGTGGAACTCAGGTTTATCATCTGTAAAGTTGTACCATCTCCCTCAGGGTAGGCTGACCAGGGGTACCATTTTAAATGGGACAGTACCTTTTTTTCTGTCCTGTTTACAACAGTGCACCTGGTGAGCCTGCCTCAGAGTTTGGGCAAAGATAACGTGCGTTAATTATAAGCACTTAGAATGTTACTTGGCACAGAGCATGTGATCAGTGTTGCTATTGTTTCACTATATTTCCTACTAAGTCATTTTCAAAATATATTTGAATCCATAGCTTGCTATCTCCCATATATCCAAGTGCTGAATGATTGGCTCTCTATCTTAAACACCCAGTTCCCTTTCCTCACACCGTTTGCTAACGCCTTGGCTCAAAATCTGTCACATCCCTCCAGGATTGTCACAGAAGCCTTTTTGGTGCTCCCCTGCCTTCATTTTCCCTCCTAATTCATCCTGTCCACATTGGCCACTAGAATGACCATCCTAAAACCCAGCTGCCACCAGGGCATTCCTCTATGACGATCTCCCTTTATTTGCCATTTCCCTCAAAATGAGTTCTAAGGGTCATTAATTCTAAAAGGAGTAAAAATACATTTGTTTTCTTTTGGAAAATGTTACATGTTTAAATGAAAGTAGACAAAATTAAATAAAACAAAATTAGACTATTGTTTTTACTGCAGTGCTTTTAGGATTTTAATATGTTAATGTGCACTGTAAGTCACCAAGAAGTTGACAAAAGGGGGCAATTTTCTAATTTTATGTGACCATGGTACCCTTTTCTCAATGTTTATCTCCCAAAACGACTCGTCTAAGGAACATACTTTGGAAAGTGCTGGTCCACACAAATCCCTTAGCTGTGCATATATGGTCCTTCATGGTCCAGCTCCCAACCAGTCTAAGGGGCTACAACTGTCCATGCGGCTGTCACTCTTGTGCTGTCTTGCTGCATCTTCTGTTTGGAAAACTTAATGGACGAAAATGGAGAAGTGTAGTCACTGTGGTTTGTACCCGAACTGTTCCTAGTTAATATCAGTGAGTCTCACCTCACTGGCTCATACCTTCTCTTCAACACCCTCCTCAGTCGGCCTCCTAAGGAGACAACCATCAGTGTTGACTGTGAAAGTGACAGGTGTTACCTGGCCAGGAAACAGCTATCATAGTCCTTGTGCCTTGTGACCAGAGCAGTCTGCCTTGCCCTACCTTTCTCTTAAGGGGAAATCACAAAATCTGATCCTTCACAGCCATAGCCCCGCCTGAATGACCATGATCAAGCTCCTGGGACAACAGCTAAACACATGGAAGCATTTGTCCTTCCAAGTTGATTTTTATTGCAAGAACGTACAATTCGGTCTCACTCCACATCATTACATTTGATAACTGTCATAAAGCTGAAATTGCTGAAGTTCGATGTCCACACTGGAGTCATTCCCTGAACTGAGCCATGCCAGGCTCAAGTGACAGACCCTTGTGGGCCTCCCTTTCTGCAGGCACGTAAGTAACCCACCTGGTGGCAAACCCCAGGCAATCAGGGCTCAGCTGGTCTCACAGCACAGAAGAAACACTCTCTCTGGCTCTTTTGAAAGGATGACCACAGGGGAACACAGTTTTCTTTATCCTATACTCTAATCGGGTGTTCTGAAGTTCAGAAGAAATTTTAAATATTTGTAAGGCACCTGCTCCAAATCTTAGAAGGAATTCATTTTCATCCTAAGATTTTTATTTTTTTTTCCAAACCAGTGATGAACTCCGTTGGTTGTGGTCCAGGTTAACAAAGGCTGCAGCCTGCAATTCTGTCCCCCCCATGACCCGTTAGCAAAGTCCCGGGAATAGCTCCTTTCGTCGGTGCTGACAGAGAGATGCGTTCCCTCTCCTGGCTACGCTGAAAGGAAACCCCGGAGGTGGGGAGCCCTGTAGTAAATGTTTTCATATGGTCAAATTTAATGTCTATTTCTCACTACAGATAATGTATGTGAAGTTACCGGGCATGTATTACATATCCAATGTTTCTTTCCTTCTTGCAATTTCTTTTTCTCCTTACAGAAAGTCCCTTATGTTGGGATCTGTGGAAACATAAGGCCAGGCCTTCAGGACCCAACCTGCTCTGTGAACAATTTCATTTTGCCTCACAAGACCATCAGTGAGTTGTCAGGCAGCTTTGCTGGCCCTCTTATCAAAATGTACAACTAGATTTAGAAAAACAATTCAGATGTGAGAGTGTCATCCTATGAAATGCACATATATATTACCATACTTATTTAGATTAAAAAATAAAGTTGGGAATTGTCAGGGTAGATCAGCAGGTTGGGTGCTTGCCTTGCAACCATGAGGGCTGGGGATAAAATCCAGGCCCCAACCCCTGCAAACCCATATGCTGATCTGTGGTGCAACTGATAACCACCAGGATGACGTGGCGGCAAAAGTTCCCACCTCCCGTGCTTCAGTTCCTAACCCATGTGGCCCCATATCCACCTGTGTGGAATAAAACTGTCACAGGGGAAGCTGGGATGGCTCAGTGGGTTAAGCACTTACTTTGCAGCCGGGGACTGAGGATTGAATCCCAACCCTGGCCTGTGCAGACCCATATGCTGAACTGAGGAGTTCCCCCAGTTCAGTTCTCACTGGGGTGACATCCTGGCCCAGTTCCTGCCCTGTGCAGCCCTGCGTCCACCTGTAGAATGAAACTATGTGGAAAAACCAATGATGTGCAACTATGGAGACTGTTCTGGGCCCTCCCCCTTCTCTCTGTTTCTGTCTCTGTTTCTCTTTCTCTCTTTCTCTCTCTCTGCCAAAAACAAAAAAATTTTTTTTAAGAAAAAAAGAAACTATGTCACAACTAATGATGTACAACTATGGAGACTGCTCTGGGTCCTCCCCCATTCTTTCTCTATCTCTCTCACCTTCTCTCAAACAATTACATGTGTACATACATACATACATACATACATACAGTAAGTTGAACATTTTTCTCACAGAAAATTTTTTTAGAAGAACATAAAAACTAGAATATTGGCTAGATCAGCTAAAACTAGGGACGGTGAAGTGAGCCAGATCTGGGGTAACATCCCGGCCCCACCACCTCTAGCTATGTGAACTGAGGTCAGTTATAAATCTCCTGGGCATAGTGTCCTCATCCCTAAAATGGAAATAACATTTGAACCTATCTCAAAGGATTGTGAAAGCAAAAATAAGGCCAGCAAAATGCTTAGCACAGTGCCTGACACCTAATAAATCAGGACTAGAAGGGGTTCCCCCCATCCCCAGAACAGACTAGGAGCAGAGTCTTGAGCCAGACTCTTGAGTCCTGTCACTTAACTGCTCTGTCACCTTTAGATAAATTATATGTGTGCCTTAGTTTCCTCAGCTATAAAAATGAGGCTATACCTACCACGTAATGTTGTGGGTGGATAAATAAACTAATTCTGGCAGAAGAGTTAACACAGGGCCTGGAGTTTAGTCAAATCTCACCAACCAACCCAACCTTAGCTGCCACCTTGACAGGGACTCACAAGGTAGGTTGCCTGAACAATCCTGTTGTCTTGATGATTTGGGACACCTTAGACACATAAACATGATATGTTTGATGGGTAAAGCATGACTTTGAGCCACATAGAGTGGAGAGATCATGGGTGTGAGAATCTTGAAGCCTTGGTGTCGCTCTATTCAGCTCTTATTGGCTGCACGGCCGTCTGCTTCAACTGCAAAAGGACAATCCTATGTGGTGGACGCTGTGAGGCTCACCGGAATCTTCTCAGGCTCTTGCCCCACCACCTAGCTTCTTGAAATGCTGGTTACTGTCAGCTTGCAGTGGCAGCCCTCTCTGCACACTGCTCCAGGGCTGCAGGGAATTGCGTCCCCCCAGGGTCATGTCCCCTCCCAAAGGCTGGCTTTCATTTGGACACAGAAGCCGCAGCCTTTGCCTTACTTTGTGACCACTCTGAATGTGCATCCAAGTCTCAGCCCACCCCACTCACAGGTTGAGGGGCCTCAGCTGCAATTCCAATGTGGAATAGCTACTTCTGTTCACTGTCTTCTCACTTCCTGACACACACACCTCTACAGAGCACTCCCCAGGAAACTATCTGCATGCACCTCCACACCTTAGTTCTCTTTTCAGGGAGCCCATGGAAGGTACTATGCTAAGTGCTATGCTCACGTCCAGAGAAAAGAGCAAACACATATTTCTGTTGAGCAACAGCATATACAGGGCATGCTGTCGGCTCTGGGGAAACACCGAACAGGGTAAGTGTGGAAACTGCTCTCAGAGCACTAGAGCTTAGTAGATAACACAGAGGTGAAATAACTCTGGACATCACGCATGCAGGTCACAAATGCTACAGAGAGGAAATGTGCATGTGTGAGAGGATATACAGCAGAGGTATAAAGGAGAGGGTGGTGACTCAAGGAAGCTTAGATGAAGAAGTGATTTTTTTAACTGATTGCTAAAAAGATGAGAATTTACATAGACCAAGAATCTCCTCTAAAATACAAAGCTTCCTTGATTGCTGACCAATAAAGCCGAGGGCCTCTCTCCAATCTTCCCAGACACAGGAAATCATGGTTCCATCTTGGGGAGGTAAGGCTCTGTGGGGCTGCTGATTAGAAAGTTCATATAGATATGAACTTTTGCACATAGATATGAAGCAGTAATGAAGTTATTTTGTGGGCTCTGTCTGCCTAATTCTTTGTCTTATATCTTAACTTGAGTACCTTAAACCCATAGTTATAACATTGAAATCCTGGTTAGATTCTGAAATGTGAATTTTGACACACTTATGACACTAGAATTCAATGAAGGCTGTCACACTGCATTGTTGATGAGGTTATAACGTGACAATACAAGACTTGACAAATCTCTGGAGGTTCACTTGTCACAAATTGGAGGTAGAACCAGGTTAGTATTAACTGCCCTGCATCAGAGATTCAGTGACCTGACAGTGTGTTTGGGGAACATGAGCCTGAGTTAGTATTTGGTAAAATTTTTGTTTTTGATGAATATTTTGTTTTCCCTGGTGGCTTTGTGCCTCAACCCCAATATATCCTAGCTTGGGTTCTTAGGGAACATATGGTCCCAAATATAACAGTTGTGCAGCTATAAAACTCATATCTACAATCTTTTACACAGTTACAAACATCATCTCTTATCATCTCCTGATTTGGGGTCCAAAGGTGTTTGTATATGCCTCAGAAGATCCCCAACACTTATAATTAAAAGAAAGCCACACAATACCCTGTGTTTTTTCAGATGGAACATTGTTTACTACCAGAGCAGACAATTGCTGCTTTTTAAACATGTGAAGTGTTTGCCTAGAGAGGCAGAAAAATTTTTTTCATGTTAGAAAAATGGCACCACCCTGTATTACCCATAGATGCCAAGACACTTATACACACACACACACACACCTCTGAGCCGGCAAGTGCGCCGTGACAGACGTTGGCCTCCGGAGTCCATGTTCAGTGAGTGAGTGACACTTGCAGTGCTGGCAGAGACACAAGTAACAAACCCGGAGACAATTGCACTCTCGGCTGCCTACATCTGCTATCAAGTTATACTGACTCATTTTATTCGTAATAATCAGAAGTTCACCAGAAAATAATTCTACAAGGCAAGGTTCAGCATGCCTCTGATTACACCAGCTGAGATGCTGTAACACCTTAAACATGGACTGTTTTAAGAGATGATCGTGGTAACAGAAATTACACTGGAAGAAACTTTGATAATCCCCTCCAAAACACAGCTTCATAAGCAATCATCAGAGTTCTGAAGTCTCCGTGGTGGTCTAAAGCCAATCCTGTCACATAATAAGGAAACTGGGGTCCGGAGGAAGGACACAGTTTCTTCATGCCCAGCTGACACTGTAGTGAAAATGCTAAACCCAAACCATTAGTCTCCCCACCCTTCCTATTAGACTATGTATATTTAATATGCCTATTTTAATTGGGATCTAACTGAATTGCAGTACACAATCTAGTAGAGAGAATATTCCATTTCTAGGAACCTAGTGGACAAATAACGTAAATGATCCTCCCACTGAAAATGGTCAAATGCTGGTAAATTACTTTTCAATCTTCTTAAATGCAAAGATGACTGAACAAAAAAATAAGGAATAGTAGAGCCAAAACCAAAGTGAAGATAGGAAGAACACCTGAAGCCAGCTTTCAACTTGAGGGCAACTATTAAATCTGTTGAAATTGACCATTGATTTTTGTGTTCTTATCAGGCTCAGAAAGACAAAGAGACCAAGTTCAGGGACACTCAGGGTTTCAGGTTGGACCTGCCCCATAAAGCTGGGAACCCAAAGAACTTAACGTTCAGAAAAATGGATGAATTAGAAAAATGTTCTCTCTCTCTCTCTCAGGGGACTACTAGTAAGGTTACCTTGCTGGAATCTTGTTACCGAGAGAAAGAAAAACAAATCCCCAGTATTTGTCACCCACAAGCTAGCCTTCATGTAAGCTCACTGCCTGAATTCACACGACACACGTGTCCCACAAAACCTCCAGCCAAGAATTTAGCTTAAATTGGTCCCATTCTGATAGCACCCCCGTCCCATGCACTTGGCAGAAGCAAATAAAATTTGTTCTTGAGATAATCCACCCTCATCCCAGGCTCTGAAGAATTCCCATTGGAGCTTACATGGAGCTTACAGTTTATATAAATTATGATAGCAATCATACACACCAAAGAAATCACTACGATCTGTAGTCAGTACTGAGAAGGGAACCCAGGGAATCATCAAGTCATCTAGCAGCAGGCTCTGATAGAATCTGGAAGTAGGGCTGGGGAGGGATTCAGATCAGTCATAGGTGAGGTAAGGGCACCTGGCCAGGAACCCCTCACTTCTTTTCAAGTTTAACTCTGACGTACTCAACTGAATTTTCACCTAAATTAGAATTTTTCTTGACTACAGTTTCAATGTCAAGGAACAGGGCATTCCTCAAAATTCTTTATTTCCCTACTTTTTTTCATCACCTTTCAACTTGCAGGTCCTAATGATGCTTACAAGGGCCTTCTCTGTTTTCTTTCCCAAGAGAACAAGAGACAAGGCACAGCCCAATGAGTCCCGTGGCTCCCTGGACCAGTAATTCCCACTGTGGAGAGACAGCCTTCTGAGGACGAGCCCTTTGGAATCTCAGGGGGTAGGAGTAGTCGGGAACAGCTCCTCAAGCGATGAAATGATACTTAACATTGATGGGGATGTCTATCTACCATTGGAATCTCTGTTCTTTGAACTGTGGCTCTCAAATTTCCATGCATCAGAATCACCAGCAAAGCTTGTTAAAACACAGATTTCTGGGCCCTAACCCCAGAGTTGCTGATGCCAAGAGTCTGGGGTGGGTTCTGAGAATTTGCATGTCTAACAAGTTCCAGCCGGGCTGATACTGCTGCTCTGGGGACCACTCGGGAAGAGCCACTGGAATAGGCCATGGTTATCGACCTGGGCCAGCACTGGATCACTCCCCAGATATTCTCACAGTGGTGTGAGGTTGCAGCTGCGTCGCTGGGATTTTTCAGAGCTCCCTCCAGTGATGTTCACGTGCTAACCTTACCCTAAAGCCTTCAACATTACCTCCCAGTGAACCTGCTCACGGCTACTCCACACAGAAAACGGCAGGT
The DNA here is from genome assembly GCA_004027555.1 of Craseonycteris thonglongyai. NCBI lineage: Eukaryota > Metazoa > Chordata > Mammalia > Chiroptera > Craseonycteridae > Craseonycteris > Craseonycteris thonglongyai. Next base: position 8,420 of record PVKE010050567.1, read on the forward strand.
GGGTGCTCAGGTTGTCACCCTGGACCCTGATACCTCAGGGCTTCAGGGGCACCGCCTCAGGGATCCAGGGCTTGTTCCCACCTCCTACCTAAGAACAGCTCCTCTTTCACCATTTTCTGTGCTGCCATTCCTCCTAAGGGTTCACGTGAAGAAAGAGTTCCTCGGCTAGAAGGAATATCTGAAAACCACTGATAGAAGAGTAAGGACACTAAACTTAAAATCAGCAGACCTTGCCTCTAGCTGTGTAATCATTTAAACTCTCTAAACTTCAGCTTCTCAGGTGGTCATCTCTAAAAACAACAGTGAGCGTTTATAGAGTTGCTGTGATTACAGCTTGGAATCATATACAATCATTAGCAATTTGCTTCCCAGGATCACCACCACAACTCTGTAAGATAAATGATATCAGTGTCCCTGTTTTGTAGATGGGAGAACCACCCATGATTCAGGTTGAATAACACACCAACATTTATACAGTGAAGGCAATTCTCAACCCAGATTTTCTGAGTACAAATTCTGATGATGCCCTTTTAAGGTCTTCTCTTTTATGACTGATGTGGACTTCTACTCATTTTCCTCTTCTCCACACAGAGGCTCGGTCCCTCCGGAAGAATCTGAGACTGTTCTCCTCCAAGAATAGGCATGAATGGGGCAATGTAAAGGCGGTAGTTCTCACAGCATGGCCCCAGACTTGTAGCCTTCCATCACCTGGGAACTTGTTAGAAATGCGAACTCCCAGGCCCCACCCCAGATCTACTGCGTCAGAAACTCTGGGGGTGGAGCCCACCAATCCGTACTTTATGAGCCCCCTGGATGACACTGATGGATGGTAAAGTTTAAGAGCTACTGGTTAAGGATTCCTAATGCAATGTTCAGGAGCTTTGTCATTGAGTAAACAGGGTGACATAGCTAGTGCTGCTGACAAAGGTTCATACAGACAGCTACTGGGATGCTAGTAATTCGCCGTTTCTTGATCTAGGGACTGGCTACGCTGTAATTCTGAAACTCCATTAGAGTTTGATTGATAAGTTATACATATCTTTGTGTGTGCATTATTCTTCAATTAAAAGTTTTACTTAAAAAGTTAAAATGTGTGCTCACTTCAACAGCACGTATACTAAAAAGTTACAATGTCTAAGGCAGGGGTTCCCAAGCTTTTTATGCCCTAGGGCGCATTCTAAAATATCGGTAGGGTGGCGGGCACCCGCTATTTCTAAGGATATTTATTATTGAACAAGAATAAAAAATAATAAACAAAAATAATTTAAAAATAATAAATTTCTTGTACAAATTATATACACACAAAGAAACATATATACAAAACGTAATACAAAGTAAATAAAAATCACACGTATAATAAACTCATTTAAAAAAACAAAAAAGAAAACAAAAACAACCAATCTGTCAGTGTGATCTTTGGCATTGCATTTCATTGGCCAGTGCCTCGTAATTAGGAGAGTATGACGACAACCCTGTTAGCAAATAATTATTAAGATGCTCATCGGTAAGTCGAGATCTATATCATGATTTTATTAAATTCATGTTTGAAAACAAAGATTCGCATAAATACGTTGACCCGAAAAACGATTTGATTTTAAATATATTTTTATTTATTTATTTATTTATTTTTGACAGAGAGAGGGAGAGAGAGAGAGAGAGAGAGAGAGAGAGAGAGAGAGAGAGAGAACTGAACTGGGGGAGCTCCCAGTTCAGCATATGGTTCCGCACAGGCCGGGGCCGGGGCCGGGGCCGGGGCTCGATCCTCTGTCCCCGGCACTGCAAAGCGAGCGCTCAACCCACTGAGCCACTCCGGCTTCCCCACGATTTGATTTTATATGCCGCTTTTTTTAAAAATGGGAACCTTTCTTTGTCGACTATGTTCCATAAGTCCTCTGATATTAAGGATTTTAGCAAAATATTGTTCTTAAGGTTCAAAATTTCTAACTCTAGTTCTTCTGCTTTCCCCTGAACAAGGGCTGCAATACATGCGGCTAGTTCTATTCCATTTATTTGGCAAGTAAAAGGATTGATACAGAAGGAGACAATTGGCTCGATATTTGTAAACTGCAGAAATCTCTCTTCTAACTGTTTTTGAAGCACTTGCAGGGTCTCAATAAATAATGACACGTTTAATTCATTGTTACCTCGCATTTTCCTCATATATGGGAAGTGCACGAGAGACTTGATATGCAGATGTGATATCAACCAAGTCCATTTCGCTTTCAATGCATTGACAGAGCTTATCATTTCAGCTCTATTTTTGTCTTTTCCCTGCAACTCCAAATGGAAAGAATATAATTTTTCCATGGTGTCAGCAAGAAAACCCAAATCCACCAGCCAGCAAGTCTGTTAGTTCATCCTAATTTTCATTTTTATCATGTATAAATGTTTTTATTTCTTCAATTAAGTTCACAAATCTTGTAAGAACTTTACCTTTACTGAGCCAACGTACTTCAGTATGCAGGATGAGATCGTGTTCTTTATCTTCAGTATC
>PVKE010050568.1:0-10912 GCA_004027555.1 Craseonycteris thonglongyai
CTCTCTCTCTCTCTCTCTCTCTCTCTCTCTCTCTCTCTCTCTCTCTCTCTCTCTCTCTGTCAAAAACAATAAAAGTAAATCTTAAAAATAAATAGCATGTGGAAAACTTAAGTGATTAAGTGTTTTTGGAGCAGTAGTTGTGAAAAAACGTGGTGAGTTATATAGATGGTAATAATGACAGGCTCAATGATTAATGAAGGAAGTAAGGAAGGAGAGATAAGGGTTTCTAGTGTGTATGATTTGATGGACATTGGAGGCACTGGCTGAGATCCCATAGTCAGAGAAGCAGATTGGGAGAGTCAGGTAAAAAGAGGTTCAGTTTTTAGCCTTTGAGAAGCCACATTGTATGTCTCCAGGGAGTCTTGTAACCATACAAGGCTCTGGGCAGAGGTTTTGGGTGGGAGGTAGTTTAGGAGTTGTTATCTGGAAGAAATGGTGTGGCTTTTATGAAACTATGCGAACAAATAGAGTCTACAGAATGAAAAAGCATGGGCTAAGTGGTGAAACCTAGGGGAATGTCTTTTATGATGTTGAGAGAGATGGGATGTGAGGGAACATTTTTAGAGGAGATAGAAAAAAATATTCAGAGTGATAGGAAAAGAGCTAGAAGGACATACTGTCATGGGAGCTGAAGGAAGAAAGGTTTTCAAAAATGAGTCACCAATACTATAAACCTCTATAAAGAAGTCCCATAATGCAGTGACTAAAAAGTATCCTTTGAATTTGGCAATTAAAATCTACTATAATAGCAAGAGTGGTTACAGTCTTTGTTCAGAAGCCCAGCTCAGTGGATTAGGATATAAATGGACGGTAAGAAAATGAATGCACTGATTATTAACTGTTCTTTTTAAATTTTTGGTAGAGTAATTGGATAGTAGTTGACAGGGGTATAGAAATTGTGGAAAGAACATGGCATTAAAGAACAATATGGGGTATTCTAACAAAGGAAGGACTAGAGAGTACTTAAACAATATAGAAACTGGTAGATTTATATATAAGCAGAGAAGAAGAACTAGTATCAGCAATTTTCTTGGGAGGTGTATTTTAGAGTAAAAAGACACCATGATCTTCATGGTTACTGTCATCTTGCCTTTGGCTTACTATATCCTTCACAAATGTCAGGACTTTATCTGCCAGCTTCTTTTGAAAACTCAAGTTGGCCAGTTAGGAGCAATTGAATTGCATTGAAACAAACTCTTTCTTTCCAGAGTTCCTTTTTAATATTTCTTATCATTACTAATAGTTACAAAAATAGTTACCACAACCAATGCTTTATGACAAACATAATTAATGCTCATAATAACATTTTCAGTTTATGCTTAACATTGTAACACAGACACCAATATGGCTCTCAAGCCAAAAGGCAATTGTTTGCAATCTCAGGTGGATTAAATTTGTGGAAAAAATGGTGAATCTTATCTATTTAAAGATTTGATTAAAGAGGCTTTTTTGTTTTTAACTTTCCAAATCTGAAGGAAGAAAGTATATTGTCTTCTAAGACCATATAAATTTAGGATGCTTATGTGCTGATTACAGTGAAAAGCTCAAAGATAATATTTTTTAAAGGAAGTTGAAAGACTGACTATGGATTTCCAAAACTACATTTCTTTGATGGTATAAGTGATCAGCCTGCACTAAATAAAAGGGATTTAAACATGTATATATCATATTCTGTATATAATATCAAACTTCTATTTTAGCAACGTATCAGAATCTGTTTACACATTTTTTTTCCTGTATCCTAGTATTTTCCAATCGTGCAAATGTGTCATTATTACAAAGAAAACCACTTTCTGTTAAGTGTGCACATTGCGTGAGTACTAATACATAAAGGAGCCCTGAAAACAAGCAGTGGGCCACCTCATCAAGGACTAATGAAATTCTGGGCAAGCATCTAAAAGAAATTTATACGTTCTGCCCCCCTTTTATTCAACACTCCCTTTTTGTTCATCGCTCATGGGAATCTGTGTTTGCGAGTCAATTGAATGTGTTTATTGCAGACAGTCAGTTGACATAAGTAACACGATAGTCAGTAGCTGGTGGTGAGGAATCAAAGGAGGTTTTGTGTGACTATAATGGTCAGGCAAAGGCACACTTTTCAAATTGATTAGAATGATTGTGATTCTCCAAACTTTTGAGAACAATTTGTGTTCTTACAACATATTGTGTTACAAGGCTAAATTCATTTATTTAATAATTATGGTTCTTTTTCTTGTTGCTCATACAGTATGCTGAGTACTAGATTTTTTTTTCTTTTTTTTTTTTTTTAATGACTAAAAGTCATCCTGGCCCTCAAATTTACAATGTGGCAAGTAATTCAGTCACAAACCATTTGCGATAACACAATATGATAACAGATGTTGAAACAAAGTACTATGGAGGTTTTGAGACTTAAGTGATTAATTTGGTGTCAGCTTGGGAATGAAGCTGAAATATTCTTATCTTTTCAAGTTGAATCTTATCATTTATACCAATATACTAGAGAAATGAAGTCCTAGACAGAAGTAACACTATTAACAAAGGCATGAGGTATGGAAGCTTACTTGAGAAGATAATTCAGGATAGCTGAGGTTGAGAAAAATTAGTAGGATATATGGAAATGTATCTGGAGCAAGGGGGTTAGGGTTAAATGTTAAGACATTTAAAGCCATGACAAGAAATTGAATCTTGTTCCATAACTTTGGGAAACCATCAAACAAAATAACAGAGCATCATATTTATAAATTGGTGTTATGGAAAGCTGAGTTTGTGATAGGAAAAAATTGGGAGAAAAAAACGGCAGTCATTCTTACGTGAAATAATGAGAAATAGATTAAGGCAAGGATAAAGGGCTTTTAAAGAAAGAAGTCGTTGTCAGAAACTTCAGTAGAAATTTCCAGATGCAGTGAACAATTTGATGATGGAGGTGAGAGAGTGAAAATGAAAGGAAGGAAGGAAGGAAGGAAGGAAGGAAGGAAGGAAGGAAGGAAGGAAGAAAAGAAGGAAGGAAGGAAAGAAAAATAGTTTTGTTTAAAAAGTTGAGGTGTCCAGTTTTAGTGAGTGATTTTGTTGTTACAATGTAGGAAATAAAGGAGGAAAGAAGAGTTCAGAAGATAGAGATGAAGTATTCTCTTTGAGAAAGATGAATCTGAAATACGTAATCAGGAGATATTTCAGATACCAGATAAGAACACAGACTGGAGGTCCAGAGACATGATCAATGTTGATGTTCTAGGTTAGTAGATATTCCTTATATCCCAGAGTGAGAACTGGAAGAGACAAGCATAGATTAGGATTAAAAACAATAAATAAAAATTTAACAGTTAAAGAGAAAGGAGCCAGTAAAGGAGAGAATTACTTTTCAGAGGTACTAGAGAAGCTAGACCAGGGCAGAGCCACGACAGGCGAAAGAGGCTATGGTGGTGTGTGAAGGAAGGCAAAGTCAAGGTTGTCATTAAATTTTAATTAAGATGCTGATTGCATTTGATAGGGAATTTTATTTTATCATGAAGTGATGTGGATCAGATTGCCATGAATGGAAGATGAAATACCTTTACAAAAGGCAGAGAGACAGATGAGCTCTCTTTTCAGGGGTTTTAATAGATTATAATTTAAAATGAACGGCTAGCACCTTAGATAGGGCCAACAAACAATTTTCTTAGCAGGGCAAGTGCTAACAATGTTTTTAGGTTGAGAGGGGGAAGAAAGGGAGTAAAAAGAGAGGAAATGAAAAAAACCTGACTTAAAAGGAGAAATATGAGTATGCTGTCCATGTTAGAAGGATAAGTTTTAAAGCACTAAGGTCCAGTAGAAGTATTAATAAGAAAGAATGTTACATTGAAACAATATGAAGAAAATAAAGAATTATTAAATTCTACTTATATTTAAAAATGTATATAAAGCTAGATTAAAATTTTCAATAAAGGATTGGGTAATTTTGTATTTTTTCTGCCAGAAGACCTAGAGAAAGACAGTTCATTTAAACTTATTCAGCACCTTTTTTGCTTGGTTAAAGTTGCTTTGTTAGAAAAAGATAAATATAAAATGATTCTTCAAGAAGCTCACAAAATCCACACATGTATAATAGAGGGTGTTTGCATAGGAAGAATTTCTGAATGACAATTTGATTATTACAGGTTCTGTTGAAGGTCCATCACCTGTGCTAATTGGCAATGAAGGCAGATATGGATAGTGTGCTGGGTGTTGGTGTTAGAAGTAAGTCACTTGGCTAGAGTGAAACCAGCCATTACTCCCCTCTCAAAGCTCTCAGTGAGTTACCAGGGTCTTTTGAACCTAGGATAATATATATATATATTTTGTCTCATAACATTCTGAATATAAGATTATTATTGAAACTCATTTCTTAAACTAAAGTGATTAACCCAGACCTGTAGGTAAATACATTATAAAATTTTGTTTCCATTACTACGTGCTTATCTACTTCTTACAGATATATTTGGTAAATTCTATGCTGTGTTAGTTATTTTCAACCATAAATAAAAGAAAACTACTCAGACTACCTGTTGCACTAAAGAAATATTTTCTCTCATAAGAAGGAGGCCAGAGGGGAGGAGTCTTCAGGGTTAGTAAATTCATGTCTTGATAATGTTGCCATAGGTTTTTAAATTCTCTCTACTTTTGCTACTGTTACACTGTAGGCTTAATTCTAAAGCTGATTCCAGTTGTGAGTCAAAGATGGCTGCTGGTAGCAACATTGCTTCCTTCTGGTAGGAGAGGATTTCCTTTCCTAGGAGAATTAAGTGAAGTTATTCTCTTGTCTTATTGATTCATACTGACTAAGGCCTACCCATCCTTGGCCAAATTTTACGATTGGCATAAAAAGTCAATCACAACATCCACTGTATATGATTTGAAAAGAGTTCAAAATTGGGGCATTTCTTGGTGTGTCTAGATGTATTCACCTTGATGTCAGAATGTTGCAATAGTCTTCAGGGCAACTATCACATCTGTCCATTGATCCAACAGCCATGAGACCTGCTTGATGGACATCTGAGAAGCTCTTTTAAGCATTTGGGTCAGCATAGTGTGTGGCTCATGATAGAGACACTACAGTGAGTTAAAATTATTTGTTAGAAATATTGAAACCAATTGGAAGATAGTTGGAGGCTGCTTGTAGTTAGATCTCATTGTATATTAATTTTAGTCTTTAGTTTGCCATCATAATCAGCATGTGAAAGGATCCATTGCTTCTGTTCCATGTTTGTGTCAATAATGCTTTGCTTGTTTTTTCCTATGGGATGTTTTAATTAAAGTTCTTATACCATACATTCATTCTCATCTACTTTTTATAAGATGAAATAAACCTAAAATGGACAGATATGATAGCTAAAGAGGAATTCACTACCAGTTTCTTCTTAGATCCTTCCTCTTTATCCCCCACCCCCACCCCTGGGGGAAGTGGGGAGGAGTAGCCCACATTTATCAACAATTTCATTACTTTTAAGACTATAATCTTAAAAGATTATTCTAGCAGTTATTTTGTCCTCTTTGAATAGATCTCTGCATTAAAACATTTGTACTGAATCTCAGCAAATTGTTGGCCATTTGTGTTTCTTAAATATACTGCCATTGCTAGACTAACAGCATATGAAAGCATTATTAAACTAAAAATTATGTCTACAAAAGAGAAAACAAATTTATGACAAATGTTGAGCAACTCATTTTTATGACCAAATGACTTATTTCTTAACTGATTCCTTCCTTTACTCAGCAACATAATGTTGCTAAATGTGAAGTGTGTGACATTATTTTGAGATGCTTCTCATGCATATCTTTTATGATTCTGCCCATCATCTGCCTATTAAATATGTTGGTAAGCTATGGAGTCTGCTGACCCAAAGATAATCATGTTCATTATCTGAATGTCTCGTGTCTCATCACATTATGAATATAATAAGATTATAACTGAAACCAGTTTCTTAAACTGAAGTAATTAACTCAGACTTGTAGACAGATACATTATAAAATTTTATTTTTATTACCACCTAAAAGGAAAATGAAGACAGATGCTTTCCTATTAGCTTCAGAAGTCTCCAGAAGACCCCACTAATTTTTTCTTCCAGGAATAAATATTATAAGAGGTTTAGTTTAAACATGGGAAATAGGGGGAAAGAATAAATGGCATTTTTCTTGATGGAAAATTCTTAGAGGGAAGACCCTGGAACATAGCTATGGGAAGAATCTGATTTTCAAAAAAGATGCGAAGGAAGGGAGCACATGATAAATTCTTAATTTAGTTATGATATTAATACATTCTCTCTTGATAATGAGAGCTTAAGTTGATACAGATTAATTGAAGAGAGTTCCCAAAACTAACAGTATGTAGCAAATTGGCAAAGATATTTTCATATCATGAAAGGTAAGTGACCATACATAGGAACAGTTACCCCAGACTACTGATGGCAGTTTAGCATTGTGATTAATAATGTGGGTCCAGACTACTGATTTGGAATTCCAACTCTGCCACTTCCTATCTTTGTATATTTGGGCAAGTTACTCAACCTTTTGTGCACCGGTTTCAAACTCTAAAGTCATCCTTGTCTATATAATTTATCGGCATTATCCGTTGTGTATATAATTTATATCCCTTGTTTATATAATTTTAAAGACTGTAAATGGCCTTCTGGAAAAATTAAGAAATGATATTACAAACTTTTAATATTTTACACAAATCTTCTTCATATATAAAATTGTTCATAGATAAACTCACCTCATCCCTTAAAACCAGTTAGCAAGAGGCAGACATTCAAACTCTCTGAGAGGCAAGGGAACCCCAAGTTTCCTACATTTTATTGAGAGAATGAGAAGCTGGAGAGTCCTGAAATCCATGTGTCAGAGACTCTGGGGGAAGCTGGGATGACAGTGCGTTGAACACTCACCTTGCAGCCCCAGGGCCTGAGGATCAAATCCTGGGCCTGGCCTGTGCAGACCCATATGCTGAGCTGGAGTGTGCCCCAGTTCAGTTTTTGCTGGGGCAAGCTTCCCATGTGGGAGTCCCCTAGTAAAGCTCCTGCCCCAGACATGCTTCCCACAGGGGTGTGCCTCCCATGCAGGAGGCCCCCAGCCCAGTTCCTGCTCTGCACAGGCCCATACCTACCTGTGGAACAAAACTATATCGAAACCTAGTGTACAACTATGGAGACTGCTCTGGGCTCTTCTCTCTTCTTTCTCTCTCTCTCAAAACCAATTTAAAAAAAAAAAGGAGAGACTTTGTGTGGGGGCTATGAGAATTCTAAATGCTAAAGATTTTGAGGGAAACACCGAGAAACTTGAGGTTTCTACTTTTGAGTGATGGGTATCTTTACAACCAGCTTTTCTCTCTTCTCACATTTCTCTTCTCTGACAAATTGATCCCTTTTTTTTTAATCCTGCTTGCAGAAGAGGTATGAATGATCATGGTGAGTTTTAAAGGAATATCTTGAAGACTATAATTTGTTTATCTTGTTACATTTCCTAAAGGTACAGAACTAGAAAGAGAAAATTTACTTTTTTTTTTTTTTTGGTTGCTTGGAGTATGCTACTTATTACTTACTTCATTTCTAATATCCTTGAGTGCCTAAAAAATACAAGACATTAAATGAGGCTCTGAGGTTAACTAGATGAATGAAAATTAGCATTGCTTTTGTCTTCCTAGCATTGTCAGCCTAAAAGAAGAAGATACCTTCATCAAGTGATCTTATCCCAAAAATTGAATTGAAAGTTGTCAAGAGCGCCGTAGCAGAGAGATTGTATGCTTGCATCTGCGAACTGGTCAAAGAGGCATAGTGTCTCTGAAGTTACATCTTCCAGCATTTTTCATTTATTTAACTATTGTTTGTTTTTTGTTTTGTCTGCTTGTTTTATCGATAATCTTTTTATTGGTTAAATGCTGAAATTATATTTTGAATATTTAGGGTTAAATAAAATATTAAAATTATATTCACCTTTTACTTTTTACCTTTTAAACGTGGCTATTAAAAATTTTTTAAATCACACTTATAGTTCAAATTTGTGGCTCGGCTCAGAGGTCCCCAACCTTTTTGGTGACAGGGACTGGTTTCATGAAAGACAATTTTTCCACAAACTGGCAGTAGAGGGTTGGGAAAGGAGTGGTTTTAGGATGATTCAAGTGCATTACACTTATTGTGCACTTTATTTCTGTTCTTTTACATTGTAATTATTCACTGATAGGGTTTTGATATGAGTTTTCAAGCAATCAATTTATTATGGTCTCTTTGTAGCCAAACCTTTCTGCTAAGATTAATCTGTATTTGCAGCTGCTCCCCAGCACTAGCATCACCACCTCAGCTCCACCTCAGATCAACAGGCACTACAATCTCATAAGGAACATGCAACCTAGATCCCTTGCATGTACACTTCACAATAGGGTTCAGGCTCCTGTGAGACTCTAATGCCACTGCGGATCTGATGGGAGGCTGAGCTCAGGCAATAACTGAGTAATGGCTGTAACTACAAATGAAGCTTCCTTCACTCACCTGCTGCTCACTTACTGTTGTGTAGCCCAGGTTCTTAACAGGCCGTGGACCAGTTGTGTGGACCACCTGTGGGAGCCCGTGGCTCAGCTTTCACTTCTGTGAGATACCAATGTTTTAGAAACTTTAAATTTAGCTCTTGTGTCTAGGTTTACCGGTATGTTTCATTTCAAGCAAGTTTTTGTATAGAGTGTTTGTTCTTTTTGGGTTTGTCTATTTGTTCTAACATTATTTGTGGAAAAAAATATTTTTTCCCATTGAATTACCTTGACTCCTTTTTCATAAGCATGTAAGTGTAGTTCTATTTATGCACTCTTTATTCCATTGGTCTAGAGAATCCTAGTGTCTATACCACTTTGTTTTGGTCATTGGAGCTTTAGAGTCAGTCCTGAAATTCAGTAGTGGCCATTTATTAGGTTTCTTCTTTTAAAAAAATTATTTTGTTCTGGGTGGTGAGCACATGTGATATATAAACAATGTAATGTAGAATTGCACACCTGGAAACAATGTAATTGATATCAATTAATGTCACCCCAATAAATTTAACAACAAAAAAAATTATTTTGACTACCCAAAGTCCTTTGCATTTGCATATAAAGTATAGAATAAGGTTGATAATTTTTTTCTTAAAAACCTGTAACAATTTTTAATCGTACTTAAGGTTTAGGATTTAATTGCTTTCGACATGATTGTGTACATAGAAATTCCTAAAGTAAAGAAAGCTTCTAGAATTAACAGGTGACTTTACTAAGGCTTCAGAGTATATGATGAATTGTGAGTTCATGTACAAATACTGTAAAATTAGCAAAATGAAAAAATATTAATTCCATTATAGTAGCATCAAAATAAAATATCTAAGTATCAATTTCAGCAAAGTGTACAAGATCTGTTAACTGAAATCTACAGGGAATTCTGGGATGGTTCAGTGAGTTGAGTGCTCACTTTGCAGCCCCAAGGCTTGAGGATCGGGTCCCAGTCCCAGCCCCAGCCCATGCAGACCCATATGCTGAACTGGGGTGCACTTCCCACACAGAAGGCCCCTGGCCAGTTTCCCGCCCTTTGTGGCTCTTCGCCCACCTATGTGGAATGAAACTATGTCAAAAATCTAATGAGGTACAACTATGGAGACTGTTCTGGGCTCTCCCCCTTCTCTCTCTGTCTCTCTCTGTCAAAAATAATAAAATAAATATATTGTTTAATGAAATCTACATAGCACTGCTGAGAGAAAATAAAGACTAAATAGAGAGAAATACCAAATTCAGAGATTGAAATATGCCATATTGTTAAGGCATCAATTCTCCCAAAATTGATTTATAGATTAAATGCAATTCAATCGTGAATTCTAAATGACAATCAAAATTTTTGTAGGCTTTGTGTTTTTGTTTTTAGTGCATCTAGTGTATGAAATACAGAAATGCCCCCAATGGGAATTCACGTAGAGACCAGTTTGGACATTACTCTAACAGTCCAGAGCTGATCTCCCAGATCAAGCAATAGTAAAAGCAAATCAGTAGTGGAGATAAGTGCCCTTTACACTTGAGGTAGGAAAGTCTCTAGTGATAATGCAAATGTGGAGGAAACAAATGACAATAAAGGCTCAAAAAACCATTGTGTTAGAATGCGTATTTTGATGGGTTTTGCCTTATGAATATTTTAATCACAATAAAAGATTACATATAGAAAATAATTTAAATCACATGGTATTTGAAAGTAGATAATGTTTATAATGTATTTCCCATAAATATGGAGGAAGGTGACAGAACTATAATAAAATACATACACTATATATGTAACAAATTCTTACTGATGTACTTATAGTTTGACTTTAACAATGATCCTGAGAGATATAACACAATTTAAAATATTTTATTGCTTTCTACCAGTAGTCTTATTTAATTTACTCTTTTTTATTTTTTTTCTGTGAAAATATAAGCTAAACTCTGCATGTTAATGAGTGAGCAGTGCTCATTCAAAAAGATGTGCAATTGGAGTTCTTTAAAAAGGCCGAATACTGCCATCTGTTGTTCACTGAAATTGTTCTTAGGCTAAGCAAGTAAAAACCTCAAGTTCAATTTAATAGCAATTCTTAAAATGTAACTAACAAAAGACAATCAGAATTCATCAACTTATGTGTTCACACTTATTTCAGAGATTCCTAATTTTTCCTATCCTATTTATAAATTGTGCTCAGAGAATCTAGTTTCTTCCACTAGCAGAAATAATAATGCTCTTTATTTACATAGCACTTTATACTCAACCAAGCCTTCCCACCTTCATTTGCATGAGCAGTCACTTGAACAATGGATTACCTGAATTCCTCCTAGCTTTGCCAGCCACTTCATCTTTTCTAACTAGAAGAAACAAGAAGAACCAGCCCAGAAATCAAAGGCATCTGTTATCTTCTCAGAGATATAGTTGTTTGCTAGAGGACACAATTTATT
>PVKE010050569.1:0-10914 GCA_004027555.1 Craseonycteris thonglongyai
TGGAGGTCTTTAATCCATTTTGAGTTAATTTTGGTATATGGTGAGAGATCGCAGTACACATTCAGCCTTTTGCATGTGGTTTTCCAGTTTTCCCAGCACCATTTACTAAAGAGGCTTTCTTTTCCCCACAGTATATTTTTTGATCCTTTATCAAAAATAATCTGTCCATAAATTTGTGGGTTTATTTCTGGGTTTTCAAGAGAATTAAATTCTAAATGAAACAAACTTGTTTCCATTCTTTTTTGTTAATTTACCGAAGCGTTTTTTCCTTCTGTCACACCTATGGGTCCAGAGGAAGTCAGATCTTGTTGTGGCTGCACTAGACTCTGACGGAGTCTGTGGGGGGGTTATGGACTTGAGGCCATGTTCTGCTGTTCAGTGAACTGACGGTGTGAACCGCGGTCCTCGGTAACGAGGAATGCTGCAGGGTCGCCGAGGCTAATTGCACGGCAACCTGAACAGATCATCATTGCGGTGGAGGTTTGGAGAACAGTGGGATCAGCCCTCAGGGAGGAGGTGGGCTTTGACTTGATTCTTGAAAGATGAGTAGGATTCTGGTTCAAGGATCGGAAGCTCCGTTCATGTGGCGGGAACGCCAGAAACAGCGGTTGAAGGGTCTTTTCGGACGTTCATTTGTCGGTTTTGTTTTTTAAAGATTTATTTTTATTGTGTTTGACAGAGAGAGACAGAGAGAAGGGGGAGGGCCCAGAGCCGTCTCCATAGTTGCACGTCCTCAGTTTTTCAATATAGGTTCCATTTGTCAGTTTTGTAAAAACTGTGTTTTCTCTGCACCCGACACCTTACACTTTCCCGAGGTTCAGTACAAGGAGCGGACACAGCAGCCGACTAAGGGCAGTCAGACACCGTCTTTAATTCTCCCAGGGTTCCCCTCGTTGGCCAGCATCACCCAGTCTCGGCCTTGAATGACAGGTGCCCCCGTGCCACACTGTTGAGAAGCTACTGTCTCTGGCACCAGGTCACCACCCGTCTCTGCAGACCAGCTAGACAGTGTCACTTCCACGCCAGGGTGACCATGTGACATGGCTGCACTTTGTGTGTGTCTGGAAAGTGGCGAGTCTGTGTGGGGCAATCATATGACTTCAGTGATGCATCAGGGCTGGGTGGGGACTGTGGCAACCCCACCTGTCCTTGTCCTCCCAATGACCGCAGCGCTGCCGCTGATTGCCGTGTGGTGGTGGCATCACAGGCTTGTCACATCCTGCTGCACATGTGTGGAAAGAAGAACCCTAGAGCCACGGTTTTCATGTGACATCTTCTGTTTTATGTATATGGGCCTTGAGAGCGAATGATGCATTTTGGTCCCAGCACACAGAGTCCAATCAAACAGGCCAGACTCGGTGCCCGGGCCTTCTGCACAGGTTGTCTGCTGTGGGCAGTGGGAGCTCCATCACCGGCGGGGGGTGGGGGGGGAACAGGCAGGGCTGTGGGGGTGGCAGGCGGCCGGCGTCCAACAGGGCGCCCCGAGCACTGAGTCTGGGCAATCATTTCCTGTGTCTTGCTCTTCACAACCACACATGCCCCTGCACCCGGGGGAAGCAAGCCTGGGGTCTGATCATCAGAATTACCTTAAAAAGGATTCTAACCGGCTCCTGCCCCTCCCACGTGGCCACACCCTGAACGCAGGGAGAACAAGGACCCAAGTCTGCAGGCGGCCATGGCGGCTGTGTTCGGACGTCCCGAGTCATCCCTGCCCCCTGCCACGTGGTGTCCGGCCCCCCCGGGGTCCTCAGGGAGGGGAGTGTCCAGGCGGAAGGGAGTGGGCTGCGCGCCATTGTAAGCTAACATGTTGGGGAGTGAATGAGGAACTGGGAACGATGGGATTCAACGTGAGTTTCCCTGTGATGCCGCTTTAAAGAAAGCAGCTGCGTGTTGTGCGCTGAGCGGCCTCCCACACCCCACTTCTGGTCCCACTGCGTTCTTTACACTCTGCACTCATATTCTTCTTTGATGATGGGATGAAGTGGGGGCTCTCGGGAGACCCCTGTCTTCCCACCACACAACAAGGCGGCCGCTGCCTTTCTGGTCCTCGCTGTATCTTGCTTATTTGTTCTGAAGATGCTACTCAGTGGAGATGCAGCCCCGGAGCCCGGAAATGCTGACCAGCTGCCTGAGGCCTGGGGCAGGGAAGAATGTCATTTCCTGATTGAAAAGAGTGTCGGGGGGGCATCAGCTGACCCTGGGAACCATCTGTGGTACCACGAGGGGTCCCCTGGCTCTGACCCCATCGGCTCCACACTTTATATCTTTCTTTTCATAAGTTCAAAAAAACAAACCCAACACCTATGGCTTTTAAGGTTGCAGATTCATACTTCCTTCCAGGGCTACCTATTCATCTGCCCACACCTCACATTCCATCTTCAAATTGTTCACTGAATTTGGTTGTAAGGCTTGTGGGCGGGCTCTGTCTCATGCTCAGGAACCAGGTCTTTGTGACACAGCTGCCTGGAGGCCAATGTGGGGGGGACCCCTCTTACACGGCGACCCGCCCCCCACCTGTATTTGGTCTTTGTATTGCAGTTGCCTCCCAGCTGGGCCGTCTGCTCAGCAAGATGGGCCTTGGGTCAGACACTCAGTGGTTTTGCTCTCTGGCTCCAGGGGCTTCTTGTCCCTCATGGAATAACGTCCCAGGTCTTTGGGGCAGCCTGGGAGCCCTCACCTGGCCAGGCCCTTGGCTGTGTGTCTGCCTCAGGGCCTTTGCTTGTGCCGGACTCCCAACCTGGAAGACGTGTGCAACCTGTGGGCCTGGGCACCACTTCCTACCTTCATGTGGGTCTCTGTTTAAATGTTACCTCCCTACTTAGGGAGGCTGCGCCAGACCTGTCATACTGCCAACCCAGAAATGGGGGCCACGCTTCTCAGATCGCTAGTAAATTATTCGGGATTCTTCCCTTCCCACATTCCTCATGCTAAGAAGATATTCTGGTTGTGGGAGGAGACACAGAAAAGCCTCCTGCAGAAACAGACTAACCAGTGGGATCTGTCACTGATGTGACAGGTGCTGGCAGGGGGTCTCGGGTGGGTGTGGCACTGGCTGAGGGGAGTGACAGGCAGTTGGCATTTCAGCTTTCAGCAGAAGTGGCAGCCCCGAGCCTGGGCAGCTCCCGTGTGTTCTCCGCTGCAGCCTGCTCTCTGGGGCCCTTGCTTCTCATCAGAGAGGCGACATTATATGCAACTGATGGCTATTGATATGGGAGAGGGAGGAACCGATCTGGCCAGGCAGCTGTCTGAAAGCTACCCGAGACCTAAATGGATCACTGGTTGGGGTCTCGGGGACCCCGTCATCTGCTCACCCACGAGGGAACTTGGCCGAGGCGGGGGTGGGGTGGGATGGAGCTCAGCAGAAGAGGACGCGCGGACGCGGTGAGGCTGTGTGATGGACACATTGTTACAGGACCCGGGTGGTGTGATGGGCTCCATGCCTTGTGCACAGAAGCGAGGTGGCTGATGGGCAGCGGGTGGGGGAGCCCTAGGGGGCGCCTGCCGGTCGGGGGCGTGCAGTGGTGCTTGCACACGCACCCTGGTGAGCAACGCAGTTACTGAGGTTGTTGGAATTCACTTCAGGGGTCCGGGTTCTGCACATGTCAGCCCACCCCCCATAGCCGGGCAGGCCTGGGACCCGGAGCTCGGGGAAACCAGGACCCCCATTGCCTTCTTGTTTTTGTCACCATGAGGTGGGTTATTTCTGGGCACGGAGAGAAGAGACAGTAGGGGAGCCACCTGCCTCCCTCTGTTTCCTGTCAAACCTGGCCTGGTACTACCGGATGTCACCCCTTGGGCTCAGACTAGACGGCCCTATGCATGCACCTGGCTTATCAGGACCATGGTTGTGTCCCGCCCATGTTTTATTTTAATCTATGATATTGTTGTTCTGAGTCTGAGCACAGGGGCACAGCCGTCACCTGCGCTTGGTTCTCACTAAACCACGGGGTGTGTTGTGCGTCTAGAAGGGCCCGCCACCCCCACGCTGAGGGTGGCTCCACAGGTCAGTCCTCTAAGGACATTGTGCTCTTGATTATGGATCCTTAATGGTCCATGGGACACTTCTTTGGGCGGGAGGGATAAGGATCGGAGGCCTGTGGTCATCAAGTTTTGATGGGCACATTTCAGCCAATCAATAGCTTTGAAGGAGGCAGGAAACACCCAGGTCCCAAAAGCCCTGTTTGAAAACGACTCACAACGGTTCAGAACCATACAGTTCCTTTGTCTGGGTGACGAGAAACTTGTCACTCAGAGGCTTCACGTTTCATCCAAGGTTTTAAGCAGTGCCGGTTCCTGTTTCAGGCAGAGAGAGTTGTGGGGGAGCCCAGGGCTCTCCAACGAGCAGATCATTTACGGAACCGCTTTCCATGTGGCCTGGTGTTTACAGACGTCAGGGCTCGCAAAGCCCGTTCCGTGTGGGAAACACCTTGTGTTTCTTGAGACTCAGAGAAACTTGCCCCAAAGGAGTGAGTGTCTGACGGTAAAAAGCAAACAGTGAAGGTTTTCCCTGGGCCTGTCACTCTCAGGGACTCCGCGCTTTATAGAAGGGCCTCCTGAAAATTAATTCCTCTGTTGTTCTGCTGCACATTCATGGCGTGCCTCTGGTTTCGTGATAGACATGAACATTGTTTTTCACTCGGATAAATGCCTTTTCTTACGATTGAATGGGACTAGATCTTATAGTGTTTCATACCTTTATATTTCCAGGCTACATCGTACACACTTAGGCAGTTTTTGGTGGTTTTTTCACTTGGAGACAGATTGCCGGTTCTGTAGTCACGTTACTAACACGTTAGCTAATATGTATCGAGCACGGAGGTAGAACGGCCTGTCAGTTCTCTCAACAGCTGTGCGAGGTGCACGCAGTGGTGGTGTTGTCCTCACTTCATTGAGGAAGAGACGCAGAATAAGGCTGGCTAGGTAGCTCCCCAGACTCGCACAGGCGGCGAGAGGGAGCCCGTTTTCTCTCCTGCCCTCGTTTTCATCTCCTCCTTTACCCTCAGAATGGCAGGAAGTGACTTTGTGATTGGCCGTCAATTCCCTGTTTTATTAAAAGGACATCAGTGAAGAGGAAAATAAACAAGGAGGTTGTGTGTGTGTGTGTGGGGGGGGGGCACGGCGGGTCTGCTGGCTTATGTTTATCCTGGAGGTGCAGAGAGAGCAGATAACATCTTCTCACGGATGAGTAGTCTTACAACAAATCCATTTGCATTTTCCTGCGAAGTCAGCCTGCAGGAGTTTCCTCCTGGACGGCAATAGCTCATGCCCAGCCGGCGCTGCCCTGTCTGCCTCCAAGGCAGTGCTGGCTGCCCTGGCCCGTGCGGGAGGACACGCAGTGCCCCTAACACAGGCGCCTTGTGTGCCAGCTGCAGCCCCAGTGGAACCCCCCTCAGTGTCTGCCGGCCCCATCCCACCCCCAATGCCGTGTCCCTGAGAAGCACATGTTGTCATCGAGCACACAGGTGCCCCTGTTGATCCACAGCTGTCCCTCGAGTGGATGTTCTGCTGCTTCTGTAACAGATTGCGGCAAACTCAGTGGCTCAAGGTCACATGTGTTTATTATCTAACGGTTCTGCGGGTCAGATGTCAGACACATGGGTCTCACTCAGCGACACTCAGGTGTCTCCTGGCAGCGGCATGTCCTGCAAGGCCGGCACCCATCCGCATGCAGCTAGTGTGGACCCATCTCCGTGAAGGGGCCCCAGGAGTGTCCAGCAGAGTGATAATGACCCTGACCCCCAGGCTCCCATGTTGGCACCCGGACAGTTGCCCAGAGGGCTCCAGACTCAGCTGGGCACCTCCCACTGAGCCACGTGCATGCATGGGCCTTGGACACCGGCTGGCCCTCCGAGGGGCAGGGTGAGGGCTGCAGGGAGGCCAGGGGCAGCTCTAGGAAGGGCTTCTGGCTTCCAGGTGGAGCGTTGCCCAGACAGCCGGCGTCTCCAGAGCCGGCCGTTTCCATTTCTAAAACCTGTTAAATTGGCTCTTGAATTATGTAATCCCCATGTCTGTGTTTTTCTAACAGAATCCAAGGCTCACGGCAAAAACAATGTTTCGGATTTTTTTTTTTACCCCCAAGGGAGGGATATGCTTTGTAAGGAGAAGAAGGATGAGCTGGGGGCAGCCTTCCCGGGGGACGTGGGTCATGGAGGTGACTTGCCAGGGGCCGGGACTGGGGGCGTGTGCTGTGCACACTGGGCGTGAGGCAGCCCGGCCACCTCATCTCTCTCTGGAGGGTTCCACCCAGCACACGCTCCCAAGGTCTCCCGTTTCCATCTCTCAGCTAAGCGTGCGGGGAACTCCAGACGGTTAGTGGGGCTGGGTTTCCATCCCCAGACCTCGTGGCTGCAAGGCAAACACTCAACCTGCTGAACTATCGGGCCGCCCAGTGACACATTCTTAATACCTTTCTAACCTTTGGTGATCTGTCCTTTTAACAAATAAACGTGCACATACATATATATACACACACACACACTCAACACAGAGCAAGTTCTAGCCATACCTCTGTCACACCCTCAGGACACCATGACCACCAGTTAAAATGTCAAAACATGATTTGGTCTGGATTTGATTAATTTGCATGCTCAGCTTCTATGCGCGGCGAATGCTGCTGGCTTTCTACTTAGGTCAGCGGCGTTAACTGTTGTAGAACATAGATAGGCCATCCTGCGTCATTAGACGGTATTGTTGTCGTGCGAACACCACAGTGCCCCTGACACAGCATATGTGAGACTCACACGGCCGGCAGCCCTGGCCACTGCTTGCCCGTTGGTCGCACAGGTTTCGGGCTCGCGCTTGGATGGATGAGGCCACCTCCAGCCGAGTGGCACCAGCCATCTGGAACCAACCGCATTCCAGGCAGCCGGGGCGGGGGCAGGCGAGAAGCCAGGCCCTTCCTGCCCACCAGGCTCTTCTGTTTCAAACCTTGGCTGATTTTCACCGTGGACCATTCGGACCACTTTTGGTTTTTCTCTTCGCAGTCTTGAAATTCCTGCTCTTACATTATCAATTCCCCAGTAAGAAGTGAGTGGCGGAATTCTAGACCCCAGAGCAAAGCAGCACCCCCATGGTTAGCACTGCAGGGCGACCCGCAGCCGTACTGAGAGCCGCCCGATCAGCGTGGTCGTTGGGGGTGGCAGTGAGGCCTGGCGCTCAGACGTGTCCATGTGACTGCGTGCGGTGGGCAACCCTGTCCCTGGGCAGCAGGACCGTTTGGGCTCTGTTGTCACAACCTTATGGGCCTACGTCTTACATGTGGTCACTGTTTGACCCGTCTTCTGTGGTGCGTGACTGTGATAAGAAGGAGCGGGTTGAAGGAAGGCATTTGGCTAAAGGCTGGCTGGTGCAGACACGGGTGGTCCGGGGCCGGGGGTCCCGGGTCATGGGGACATTGTTAACTTGCCGTCTGATCCCTTCTCCCCACCCCACAGTGGCGGAGCCCAGAGGTAGCCTGGAGAGTGTGCAGAGGTTTTCGCTGCTGCCCACCTACCTGCCGGTCACCTACCGAGTGCAGCACGCTGACCTGTCCTTCTTCCTGCGTGAGGCCAACCAGGACGTGATGCGCAACTCCAGCCTGCAGTCCCGCGTGGAGTCCTTCCTGGTGTACAAGGCGCGGCAGCGGCCCACCCTCCGCGCCAGCTACGGGCCCTTCTCTACCGAGCAGGTGCTGGGCCCAGACCTGCTGCAGCTGGCTGGCCCCTCGGGCGCCCCCAGCCACTTCCCCCCACACTGGAGACTGAAGGCCCACATCCTGCGGGACAGGCTGGACCCAGGCCGGCCCGCTGCGCTGGTTCTGTTCCAGGTCGTGGGCCGGGACTGGGCCGGGTGCTGCCCTGGCGGTGAGCAGCTGCCCTGCCTGCGGTTGTTTGCCTTCCGCGAGACCCGGGAGGTGCGGGCCGGCTGCCGGCTGCGGGGGGACCTGGGACTGTGCGTGGCCCGGCTGCCGCTGCCGGCCGGCTGGTTCAGCGCGCCCGCCGTGGTGGCCGGCAGGAGGAAGCCGGCGGAGCCCGCGGAGGGCGGCGCAGTGGAGCTGTACTACACGGTGCACGCGGGCGACACTCGTGGGGACTGCGCCCCGCAGGAGCCCAAGAAGAACGACGGCGGTGGCACCGGGACCGGCCGCAGCGATGGGGACGAGGCGGGGCCTCCCCTGCAGAGGATCGGAACTGTGTTTCTCCACCAGACCCGCGGCCAGCCCCCCCTGCGGGAGCTGCGCTTGGACCACAGCGTGGTGGTCCACTGCCCGTCCCGGACTGCCCGGCCGGGGGCCGTGCTGACCTTCCCCGTCTCCGTCTCCAGAAACGCCAATGAGGAGCAGTTCACGCTGCGGTAAGTGAGTTCGGGCCACCAGCCCGTGCTGTGGGCAGGCCGGGCGGGCGGCTGAGACCCCTGCCGTGTGCCTGCCGGGCGTCACTGACTCCGCGTTCACGGTGAAGCAGCGGGGTCGGCTGCCCGGGGTTAGCTTGCTGGTGGGGACGTGCCCGCCAGGGCACTTTCTAGGCCGGCACCGCACCACCAGGCTGACGCTGACCTGAGCCTTTTGGGGTCGCTCCGGGGGTCCTTGGCTCGTTTTAGGAGCCCTGGCTCTTCTGACTGCAGCTGGCTGGGATCCAAGAGTTCAATGGCTGCAGGTGACAGGGCAGCCGCCCTCAGGAGGCACAGAGGGCGCGGCCGGGCCAACCCCGCGTCTGTGGCAAACGCACGAGCTCTGAGTCTGCTGCGGCCCCCACCTCGCAGTTACCGTTCCACTTCTCTCTTGAAAGAGCACTGGGCGCTCAAAACGTAAGAGCAGAGCATGTGGAGAAGACACGGTAGGGTTTGTCGAGGATCTTACGTAAGAACAAACCAAAGACAGGAGACTTAGGTCAGTGCTGTGAACTTCGGTAAAAAGAACAGCTCGGGTTCATTCTCTCTGGGGAGCGTGTTGTGGAGACACCACGTGCCTTGGCTGATGGGACGTTCATGATGTTTTCTTCTTGTGGGTTTCCAGCTCAGACAAGTTTGGCTGTAACAGCTGTTTGGCATGAGTGTTTTGAGTCAGGAAACACGTCCTAAGGTTGTGACATAGTCAGCAGCTTGATCTGAAGGTGGCGTGTCATAAAGTGATATGGTGACCCTTGAAAACACGAGCTGTGGCATGTGGCACATGGTCTCCGTGGGTTTGGAAGGTCACCCAGCAAGGATCAGCTCACTGGTCTCTCTCTACCTGGGAGTAGTATCGGCTCTTTCTGTTCACTTTCTGTGTTTCGTGCAGGGATGGCTGAGTTTGCGAAAGGGAGCCGTTCTCTTTTGCTCACATACTGTACCCGTGGAAGTTTGCTGACTGTGACCTGGGCCAGGGTTGTCCCTTTGTCTAATGACTGAACTTGTCTGGGTCTTGGCAGGTGATAGAGAACCTTTGGTTTGGATTGAGAGGGCACCTGGGGGCTGGCCACAGGGTTGTGGGTGTGTGAACATGTCTGTGGGCTGAGGCCTCATCAGCTGCCCCTCTGTCCATTGGAAATCAGACCTCACTTCAGCTGGCCCTGGCCCTGTGAGCGACCCGTGGCTTTGTGTCCAGCCCATAGCATTGTGCTCAGCCCATAGCTTTGTACGCGGCCCGTGGCTTTTTGCATGGCTCATAGCTTAGTGCATGGCTGGTAGCTCTGTGCTCAGCCTTTCCTGGTGTAGGAGTCTTACACGAAATCCTTTGTGCAGATGGTTGCTTAGATGCAGGAGTGTGTTGCTGATCAAAATTGAAGGTTTTGATTCAAGGAAGCTTTTCTCTCACATTATTTCATGCTCTCTGCAATCTTTGAGGTTTGCCAACTCTTGATCATCAATTTCCTGGGCCCAGGGCTAAAATTCACAGTTTTCTGGGGGTTGGACTCTCTGGGAGGTAATGCTCACACCCAGTGTTTCTGGGAAGCAGTTGTACGTGCGGTTTGTACCTTTACAAAAAGCTCTGTACCTGAGGACCACCCGCGGCACTCTGCAGACACCCGTCCGAACCCTGCGGGCGGCTCTGTCCTCGGCAAGCTGTGCCCAGGCCCGAGGTATCCACTCTGCTGGGCATGTAATCTCGTGGGTCCAAACCTTTGAAATTCAGAAACACACTCAGCTGAGGCCTTCAGATACGATGGCTCCACTTCTGAGTCAAAAGATTGGGACGTTTGGGACGTAGAGTAAAGCTGTATTTTGTTCAGAGCCTGGCGGTGGTTAGGAATTTGTAAGATCACCCTTCTAGCTAAGACAACGTAGTAAAGCAGATGTTTTGTGGGTGTGTGGCTGTGTGGGTCACGTGGCTGCGTGGGTGCGTGGCTGTGTGGGTCACGTGGCAGGTGGCACATGTGCTTCCTCTTCTAAAGCCCACACTACCCAGGTGCACGCTGCTCACCTGAAATTCTCTGACTACACACGTGTCTTCTCTGCCGATGAAAACAGCTGGGCAGGGGCAGCCAGGACAGCTCAGCAGGTTCAGTGCTCGCTTTGCAGCTCCGGGGCCCGAAGATCGAATCCCGGCCCATGCGAACCCATATGCTGAACTGGGGTAAGCTTCCCATGCGGGAGGACCCCAGCCCAGTTCCTGCCCTGAGCGGCCCCCGCCCACCTGTGTGGAATGAAACCATGTTGCATATGGATGACGTACAACTATGGACACGGCTCTGGGCCCTCCCCCTTCTCTCTGTCTCTCTCTGTCTCTCTCAAAAACAGTAAAATAAATCTTGAAAAAGAGAGGAGATCCAAGATGGCGGCATGAGAGGAGAACGCCGATAACTGCCTGGGAAGGGCCTTGTGAACAGAGGGGAATCCACAGGGGAAACCCTGAGAAGAAACCTCAACTAAGAGAACCACACAACACGGAACAACACACAAAGGTTAGAGAAAAAAGGGGAGAGCGGGAGAGGAAAAGGGAAGCAGCGGTTCGGGGAC
>PVKE010050570.1:0-10913 GCA_004027555.1 Craseonycteris thonglongyai
GGTCCCCGGGGCTGCAAAGTGAGCGCTTAACCCACTGAGCCATCCCGGCTTCCCCAAAATGTTTTTTTTTTAAGATTTATTTTTATTGTTTTTTTTTGTTTGTTTGTTTTTTGACAGAGACAGACAGAGAGAGACAGAAGGGGGATGGCCCAGAGCAGTCTCCATAGTTGAACGTCATTAGTTTTCAATATAGTTTCACTCCACAGGCATATGTGGGGCTGCACAGGGCAGGAACCAGGCTGGAGGGCCCCAGCAAGAACTAAACTGGAGGCACATCCCAGTTCAGCATATGGGTCTGGGATTTGATCCTCAAACCCCGGGGCTGTAAAGAGAGCGCTAAACCCCCTGAGCCACCCCATCATTCTCTAAACGTTTGTTTAAAATCATGGCATTGGGCCAAAGTCCTAACTTTCTTTCTAAGCTTTAGATTTATAATACTCGTTCTCCTATCTGAAATGCTTTCCTTACACAACTAGTCCCAATTTAATTCGACCAAGCATCCTTGGACACCTGTATAATGGACAAGTGTAAGGTGGATCATCTGTTTTTAACCCACTCAGGGCTGTCACTGGAAAAGAATACGGGGCAAAACGATCCAGGAATGAAGACACAATATATATGCAATATTATTAATCTGGAGGCAGTGCTGAATGACAAAATGACACAATAGATAGGGGATCACCTGAAAGCCTGCAGTGTTTAATGTTAATAGGCCTTTACTAACTAGTCTTACTCAGCTGAAGTGCCTTTGGGCAACATATTCCAGATAGAAGCTGTTGAAAATTTTTACCTTTAACTTTCATCTCTACTATGTTGTCCTCTTCTATTTATAAAAAGCTACCATTTAAAGGGCTATTTGTTACCAGTGTTGAGTGTCACTACCACGAAGGGCCCACCATTTTAAAGGTATTCTTCTGGGTGTTGAGTAAATATTTGCAAATGTTCTAAATGCCAGGGCCTCTTGAGAATTTAAGAGGAATGTTGCTTAGGCAGGGATGGGGTAGGGCAGAATAATTCCTGACTCTGCAGTTGTGGAGCAAATTTTGGAAGTCTGTGCTGAATGTCTACAAAAAAAAAAAGGACCACATTTCTACTGCTTTAACTATTAATGTGTTGACTGCGTCTTCCTCAAACTGCTTTGAAATACTCTCCTGTTGACATTTTGGAGGAGATTAAGAATTCTCTTCTTATTTGGGTTTTGATGTGTATTTGAAAAGGGAATTATGGAAATATAGGTCTGCAAGGGCATGACAAGGCAAGCCATCGACCTCACAATAAGTTCTCAGCAAGTTACTTCATGTTTTTCATTTATAGCCTCTTCTTCTCTGCCAACTCCTTTGAAGCACCCATAAAACAAAATAGGCTCATTAAATATGAAGGGATAAGTGAAGTTGGTGGTTGCACCTATTCAAGTAGGCTTTCTTTTAAATGTTTACATGCCAGAAGGAAAAAAAAAACAGTCAGAAGATGAATACCTCCTTATCCACAGCTGCTCATGGCCTCTCTTTTGGGGTTAGGGATCAATCAGAGTCCAGAACATGTGTGCATTTTGCTGTAGATCTAGCACTGAACTGGTTAGTGAGGATAATGTCATGGTGAAAGGCAGGATAGCCTCATCACTGTTATTTTGTTCACTAAGTTTGAATGTAAGGGTGGAGACTGACTATTGTGTTACTTAAACAATCAAGAACATTTTTTCATGACTCTTTCCACATGAGCATGGGCTTGTCTTAGTTGTGCCAACTTGCTGATAAGCAGGAGTTCTGGTCTGTAGACCAGCTCTTTCTACCTGTAGATTTTCCTCTTTTAAAAAGCTTTCCCTGCACATTTGGATCCTTTTATGAACCTGTGGCAACCACATTTTAATGAACTGAGAATGATGCCAAGACACATAAGAGATGGTTTTAACCCTTCAAATCCATATTCAGTGAGGTAACGTGATGTTGTTTACTAAATCACTATGCAAATGTGAGGCATTTTGAGTGGATCGTTGAAAGATGGAAAAGGTTCTATGGTTTTTGGTTGTGGAATAGTACGAGCAAAAGCACAGAGGTGTTTATAATCAGTGGACACTCTTTTGGGCCCTTATTTTATTTGGTTTGAGTATATATGACACTCTTGACCACCTGCTTCATCTTGAAGGAATTTGTTGGCTTCTGTGACACCACTGGCTTTATTCTCATTTTTCTGGTAGTTTCAGTCCAATCTCAGCCCCCAGGTTTCTATGACCAGATAAAGATAATGATACCTGATCTGTGACTCTAGCCAGGCCACTATCTTAAAAGTCAGTCCTATGTATCTGGCTGTTCACATTCACATATCCAAATCTTACTTAAATAACTGAAGTCCAGCATGTCCAAAACTGAATTCACCATCTTTCTCCCCAGTTCCCCATCTTCTTCAGTGCTTCTTATCTCAGTGAATAATGTATATCCAGTATTCAAGTCAGAAACATGGTATTATATAATCTTTGACTCCTCCCTCTTCCACCCTCTCCACACAATAAACCATCACACCCCTTATAGTATACTTTCTTAATATCTCCTGAATCTATCCACGTCTCTCTATTTCCTTTGGCACCTTCTTGTGTCTTCACTCCTTCTTTTGCTTAGATAATGGCAGCAGCCATCTACCTTAGATCTTTCCTCCAGTTGTTAATAATTCTTTCTCTACATTGTAGTCAAATGAATCTTCCAAAAACACAAGCATGGTCATTGTGTTGTTTCTTTTCTTAAAGCCCTCTAATAGCTCCTCATTTGCCTTAAGAATATTATATAGATCCCTAATTAAGGCTACTTGCTCTTCTTGTTTTGGCTTTGATGATCTTTCTTGCCTCATTTTCTACCACCATCACTCAAACTCTCAGAACTCCAGCCATTTGGAAGTTCACTTGCAGTCTACCAACTTACCAGGTGAGTTTTCATACCTTCAGGACTTTTTACATACTGTTCCCTAGCTAGCATACTCTTTTCCCTTGCTCTTCCTATCGTCTCAGTTGGGAAGTCACTGTTCAAACTGTGTTCTAGTAGCCTGTTTACTTGTCTATAACCATTTAAGTCAGTCAATACCTCTTATACAGTCTGGAATATTTTAGATATTTAGTAGATTTTTTTGAAGTATGAATTAGTGGAAATGTATGAAGTACTTTAAGAAATGACAGCTTAACTAGAATATAGGATATATGAAGGATAGGAGTGAAAGATGGTTAGGTGTCTTATTTTGGGTTCCACTAATACAAATTTTGAGATAAACATTCCAGTGCAGGAAATTTATTGGGGAATGCTCTTGGGTCAACACCTATGAGAGAATTAGAGGGGCAGGATATGGCAGAATGAGAAGTTGAATTGGAATGAGGTTCCAACAGAGCCCTCACCTTATCTCACAGGGTACAGAATAAATGCCTTGGTACAAAAAGGGGATCAGATGCCACATCACAGCATTAATGACACAAGGCGTGTTTCATGACAGACTGAGGATTTTATGCATTATTTGGCAGGTCTTGTGATGCCATTGAAGGTGAGAAGTAAAGTGATTCAGGCCTACATTTAGGAAGATTAACCTGGCTGAAGTGTTTAGATTGGATTGGAGATAGAGAAATCGGAATTAGAGAGGAATGTGGGGAGCTTTTGAAATAGTCCAGGTAAGGAAATAAAGGCCTAAGCAAGGGTGTAGGCAGTGGAATTGGAAAGGAAAGGTGGTTGGTTGCAAAAGATATGACAGTGCTAGTATTCATAGGACCTGGCAACTGGTTAACTACTGGAAATATGGAAGGAGATGAAATGCAAAGGTGATTCCTAGGTTTTGATCCTGGCTGAAATGTAAGAATGGTGGTGCTGGTGATAGAGATTTAAGAAGAATATAGACTTGGTAGAGTTGTTAAATTTGCAGGAAGGCAGCCACTCAAGTAGAATTGATATAAAGAGGACTGGAAAGTTTTTCAGGAGGGCAAATTACATATTATTAAAAAATGTTATATAATGAAATAATGATGATCATGCAGCAATGTGAGTATTAAATGTATATATAAACAGTTAATGCTAAGAGAGGTTAGAGAAGAGGGAAATCACTGTGGCTAAGAAGACTTTATGGATGAGGTAGCTTTTGATTGGGGTTTAGACGGAGGGGTAATCTATGTTTGGAAAGAGAGATAAGGAGGGAAGAATGATGGCATTCTAAGTGAGGGGCAACACTTTGAGCAGAAGTGAGAAGTAGGAATACATGCATGTTCAGGGGATGATGACAATATCAATTTGACTAGAAGAAAGGATTTGTTGAAGGAAAATTTGATCTGAAAACCTGAAAAATTGATTGTGGAGGAACTTCAGTGACAGGCCAAATGACAGGAAGGTTAGAGAAATTCAGTTTCCTTGTAAAACTTTGCCTCTCTTTCTGAAGTTTGATTGTATCTACTGCCTGGATGTGGATCTCCATTAACCCAGAGCACTTGACTTTCCCACTTGAGAGATACTCCTAGTGTTTGTTACACCAAAGTGGCTCTAATGTAGAAGACTACTGGTCATTGGCATTCTTTTTCATAGAGATTATATTAAATGAAAGTCCAGCCTGCCTTTGTTTCTGAGGCTTTTGTATTTATAGTCTTTGCTTAGGTTTCATGAGGTATGAAGAATCTTGAGTCTAATTGGTCAGCTGGCCTACAGGCTCACCCTAAAAAGTAAATATTGTGTATATGTGAGTGGAAAGTCAGTATATGTAATCTAGTTGCCTAGTCACTCCTGCCCCAAATGCTGTTGAAAACTTTGACTAAAGCCTATAAAACTGTCAAGAGCTGGGGTCCAGGCAAGCTTCTACATTAAATAACTCATTTAGTGAAGCTAATGGGAAGATAACAGAGCATGCATTTGACTACTGGGGTCCTTTGTTTGTTACAGAAATATTTGGCAGAGTTAAATAGCTTTGCATTAATGATTTTTTTCATTTCTTGTGTTTTATTTATACTCTACTTTGATTTATTTGCCATCAAAACTTATTCTACCTTCTTTTATGTACTACTCTCATAAGACAGAAAGTGTATCTTCAAGATGGAATCTTTAGTTTGGCACTCAGATCACTAAGGAAAAGCCAAAACAGAAATTACTTTGGAGTCTTTAAGCAGATATTTAATTTCACCCTCCTCCAAAGTGATCATGGGCTGCTATGAGACTTCTCCACTGCCATCTTGTGACATTCACAGCATCAATTACTTTGTATTTTCTTTATGTAATAATTTTATCACAGAATGTTTGAAACATCCCTTGGAAAAAGGATGAGAATTACTGCTGAAGCAATTTTTTTTTTTTTTTAACAGGAAGAGGTGAATAATACGTTCTGAAGCCCCATGGTTGCTTTTAGAATGGCCTGCTAGGTTTAGAACCAGTGATGGAGAGTATTCAATTGATGATCTGTGAACAGTTTCTTCGTTAAGGTAAAGTGGCCCAAGCATGTCTCTAGCTTTTCAACATAGCAATTGCACAAGCTTTCTCTCAACAGAAGAAAACATGTCAGTTTTTGAACTATTAAAAAAAGCTTCTGAATGTTATTAAGTTGCAAGTGATATCCAGTAGCCCTACATTGATTTCTAAGAAGCAATCAAAGGAGTATTTACTCTTTTTATGCATTGTTCAATTTTGCACAATTGATTTTATTTTTTAGTCCATAGAAGTGATTATTGCACTATAATGGTTTTTTTTTTGAGCATACAGGGTTTTGTGTTGTGTTTTCAATGTTAATTAGTGATCTTAATTGCTTAAGGCCTTACTTACTCCATTTTGATACTTCCTAAATCCTGTCTAATTTTTGCAGCTGCCTCTGACAGCAGCAGTATAAACGTTTCATTTCCTCCCTAATTTCCTTGACTAGAGATGCAGAAGAATCATCTCCAGACCCCATGGTGTAATGTTAAGGGTGCTGAGAAGATTTCTTTATTTCCCAAATTAACTCTTATAAATGGGTTTTTAATTGAGGTATAATTGACACATAACATTATATTAGTTTTAGGCGTATCACCTAATGATTTATTTGTATTATACTCATATAGTGCAAAATGATCACCACAATAAGTCTACTTAACATCTATCATTATACATAGTTACAAAATTTCCTTTTCTTGTGATGAGAACTTTTAAGATCTACTCTCACAGCAACTTTTAAATATACAATAGTCTTTTATTAGTAATATTCCTTTTAACCAGCATCAAAGATCTGAATGTAATTTACTTACCCACAGTATGTACTAGTCTCAGTCATGGTAAATGGGAGTTTTCTTTACTGACATGTTTTTTTAGAAAAGCACAGAAAATATTAATAGCTACATAGAATTAGGCACTGACCAGTGATGAGTTGATTAGAACTATGGGCTTTGGAGTCAAACTGACCTGGGTTACAGACCTGAGTCCACTACTTCCTACCTGGGTGATTCAGGCAGTTTATTTCTCTGAGGCTCAGTCTCTTCACCTTTCAAATGGGATGGAAATGCCCATGTCATAAAGTGAGGTCATCTAAGCACATCTAGTGTTTAGCACAATGTAAGGCCACAGTGATGGCATATAATAAATGCTCAGTAAATGCTAGCTCTTATTATTTATATATATATCTAGGCCAGGGGTGTCCAATCTTTTGGCTTCCCTGGGCCACATTGGAAGAGAAAAATTGTCTCGGACCACACATACACTAACACTAATGATAGCTGATGAGCTAAAAAAAAAAAAAAAATCTCATAATATTTTTAAAAAGTTTTTGAATTTATATATTGTGCTACATTCAAAGCTGTCCTGGGCTACCTGCAACCTGGGGCCATGGGTTGGATATGCTTGATCGAGGCATTAACAGGCTACAGAGATTTGCTGACACTAAGCTATACCTTTAAGATACTTGAAGGCATGCTCTAGATTTTCAACTGAGGCACTAGCCTAAATTCCAATTTAGGGGATTAATGTGAACTGCCCAACACAGCAGTCCTTACTCTGAATCCCACTTAACACATCTGAATCTAAATTGCTCCTGCAGCTTTTGCCTCTTGCATCTACTTGTTTGACATCTGACATTTCTTGCCTCTGCTGTGGTAGCCAAAGTCTGGTGTAACAAAGCCAAAGGAGGTGGCTTTGTTATACTACCTCTTTTACTCAGACCTGACTCTCTGGCCAGAGTTCTGTGTTTTGGGTTTTGTCTAGCAGGTCAGAAAAGATGGTTCCATCCTGTGGGTTGCATATAGGACACCAAGATGTTAAAGTCCTCAGTTAGTGGGACTGATGGACTCCATACAAAAACACTATTGAAAA
The DNA here is from genome assembly GCA_004027555.1 of Craseonycteris thonglongyai. NCBI lineage: Eukaryota > Metazoa > Chordata > Mammalia > Chiroptera > Craseonycteridae > Craseonycteris > Craseonycteris thonglongyai. Next base: position 7,275 of record PVKE010050570.1, read on the forward strand.
AGCACCCATAGGGAAGATTCTGGTAATCGACTCAGCCTCCAATTTAAGTTTAATGCACATTTTGCTTAGGAATCGTTAATATGTCCTGACTGCGATTACCTATCATATTTCCAAGTTCCCATGAATTCCTTGAATGGAAAAAAAAAAGAACTTCTTAATTTAATATCAAAATTATTGTAAAAAATAAATAGCAGATATAGGAAAGTATAGAGAGGAGAATACACTGTTCTTTTAATCCTATTTCAGAAATAACTACATTTAACATTTGGAGCACTTCCTTGTTTTTGTACATATATTTATGTAACTGAGATTGCACCTCCTGCATTTTTTGGTTAACACTGTTTCAGAAACACTCCCTATTACATAATAAAAATCTCTTAAAAAACATTTTAATCAATATATAATATTCAACCATATAGATATGCCATAATTTTAATTATTGTGTATTTTAACTTTTTTATTTGGTTATTAGAAATAACAATAAAGTAATCATGTTTGTGCATAAACATTTTCTTATAAATTTAAAACCCAGTTCTGATACTCTTTTTAATTTGAGCAAAAGAATAGTTTTCTTTTTTCTGTCATCTTTGCAGAAGGAGTAAACAATTAGGCTGAGGTAATTGTGGACACTTAAATATGTATTGAATAAATAAATAAGTATTTAAAAGGTGATTTGCCCTTATTAAAAATGAATACATGGAAGTGTGGAATTCAGTAAGGATTCTACTTACCCTTGAATACTGGAAGTGTGTTAAAGAGAAGAGATATAAAGAAAAACAAGTGGAACTAATAATAAATCTAGGAATTAGAAAACTGTTTTCTGCTGCAGTGGGACACTTCCATTCCCAGGATAAAGAATGAACTCATTTTCTAACTTCTTTGTTGAGGCTGAGACTGCTGTCCAGTAACCAAACTTGTTTGCAATTTTTCCTGGACACACAGCTAGACTCTATTTCCCAGCCTTAATCATAAGTGTGATCCAAGGAAGATGACCCGCTTTCAGGCCTGCTCCATAGAAGTTCTCATATTCCATCTGCCATTGATATACCTCTTGATGTAGATGAGCACAGTGACCTTGGAAGTCATCTCGTGAAGGTGGTATGAGAGCCCTTAACTGAAAGAAGCTTGGATTCCTGAATCACTGAGTGGAAGCAATTACCTGCCTATCCAGTTATGGGAGCTAGAAACCTTGGCTCGTTTCTGACATGTCCTTCTCTCTTACTTCCCATATCCAATCCATCATGCTCAGTTTTCTTAGGAATGTACACACACACACACATATGTGTGTGTGTGTGTGTGTGTGTGTGTGTGTTCACTTCTCTTCATGTTCTTCATTAATGTTTTTGTCCAAATCAACAAATCATTTTCCCCTGGGCTGCTGGCATAGTATTCTAACATGCATCTGTTCTGGCCCCCTTCAAATCTATCAAAACTTATTTTTCTTGTATTTCCTACTCTGCTGCTGGATGTTGTAGGGCACATTATATTGTGCTAGAACCCCTCACCTGAATATTTGTGATTGCTGTCACATAAGGTCATAAAGTCAACAATAAGGGTGGAAGGAATATTTCTAGAAGCTATTCCTATACCAGACAGGAGCTAAATTTAATCATTCATAGAAGTGACTGAATTGTATAGATATATTCTACTAAACCCAAACTAAATGTACAATCCTAACTCAACTTCCCTGGATTGGATTTCCAAAAAATGTCTGTGACTACTCCAGTGCCACTCAACATGAGAAGTGTGATGTGAAAAGGAGGTTAAGAGGAAAGAGGATTCCTAAACAAGTCAGCTAAAGTATATTGCTTTTGCAAATTTTACAAAAATAATATAACCAAGTGACACATAGGTCAGGTCCCTTCAGGGCCTTGGAAGTGACTGGTTCAGGGGAGGGGCTTGAAGCTTATCTTCATTTGCTTTTCTAAAAATTCACCTTTGAAGGGCAACCAGTTTTATGCAATACTCTGTATTGGGGTTTGTGACGTACTCTAGAATATGATAGGCTCATGCTCTTAACTATAAGATACCACTTTATGTAATGTATGTTGTGTATCTTTGCATTTAATTTAGGAGCATGTGTCCTGGGTGGTTGGTGCCTGATTGGCCTAGTGAGTGATGATACTTAGAGATGAAAAATAGAATAGAAAAAGAGAAAGATAGAGGAAGAGAGATAAAATGATAGAGACCCAACATAAGGAAAAAGGTCAAGAAAGAGGTTTCCTGTGGTACAAAGCCATCAGGCCAGTTATTCCTGCTTGAGGTATCAGTCATCAAAGAGTGTGTTGACCTTGATCAGTGCAGGTTGATGCCTGCCCCACATCTTCTCAGCCACATACATTTACTGGGGGCTGCAATAGACATTTGTAGCTCACTGACAACATCTCACATCAAGCCTCTTTCTCTCTTCTCCTCTGCCTGAGGGCTTTCTCCAATGCCAGGGAACTCATCCTCTGCAGGCAGTTATAAGGGTATGCAGCCATAGTGCCCCTAGGGCAACCCTGATCACAGAGATGGAAGTTGGTAGATAAATTGTAGGCAGCTTCTTGTGGGATGCTTTTAAGGTGAATTCCATATGATTTCCCAGAGGATTCTCAGAGAAACTAAGTGCCAGTTGCCCACAACAGTGACTGACCCATTCTTTACTTCACTCATTTTTTGGCATCTCTCCTTTCCCTGACTCATTTACCTCACTTCCTTGCCTGTGCTTCCTGAGTTAACCTCTCAAACTACCCATACTCAATTCTTGTGTCAGGTTCTACTTTTCAGACAATGCAAACCAAGACACGTGGTTTAAGTAAGTAATTTGTCATTTAAAGAAACATAATATAAATAGTAAAATACAAATACATAAAATACAGTTTTTAAGGGAAATAAAGAATTTAGATATACCCAAATACTCAACAAAATTATTTACTTGTGTTATACGCATCTGTTTAAAAATAATGCTGGGATTATGCAGACAGTAATTTAGTTTCTATGGGGAAATAAAAAAGAACTGAATTATTGTATTCAGGTCTTTAAAATTCTCTTGCATTTATATTCCAACTCTGGCGTATTAAAGGGGTCTGTGCTCCATTAATATACACATTCCCTTACAATATAAACAGTTTAACTAGACATCTGTGTTGACTACATATAAGAGGCAGTTAACTTTTTGCCTTGTTTCTATTCAATGATCCTGATATTTTAGTCTGCTGGCCAGATGAAACAAGATTGGTTTTTTTGGTACCAGATATGTCACAGTTTGGGTTTGTATTTCACAGGTGCTCCCTCCAGGTGGGAGGATGGATATTTGCCATTTTTTTGTGATGATGATTCAGGATAGAAATAAGTATGTTAAAAATAATTCTGGGTATTAATGAAGGGCTTTGTCCCTTGAGCACTTCTTATGCATACCACATGAGCAGACTAGCAGCTGTTCTATATTTTATTTATTTTTATTTTTATTTTTTTTTATTTAATATTATTATATTTTATTATTAAATTTAATGGGGTGACATTGGTTGGTAACAATTAGATAGTTTCCTGATGTACAACTCCACATCTCATCACCCATGCATCGCATTATGTGCCTAGCTCCCAGAATCAGGTCCCCCTCCACCACCATATATCTAGCGCCCACTCCCCCCCCCCCCC
>PVKE010050571.1:0-10917 GCA_004027555.1 Craseonycteris thonglongyai
AGAGGCTGTGGACAAAAAGGAACCCTCACACACTGCTGGTGGGAATGTAAATTGGTACAACCACTATGGAAGGCTGTATGGAGATTCCTCAAAAAATTAGGAATGCAATTGCCATATGACCCAGCAACTCTCTCCTGGGTATCTACCCAAAACACTGAAAACCTTAACCTGCAAAGATATATGTACCCCAGTGTTCATCGCAGCACTGTTCATGGTGGCCAAGTCATGGAAACAACTAAAGTGTCCTCTGATAGATGACTGGACAAAGAAGTTGTGGTACATGTACACAATGCAATACTACTAAGCAATTATAAAAGATGAAATACAGCCATTTGTGACAACATGGACGGACCTTGAAAACATCTTATTAAGCAAAATAAGTCAGAATGAAAGAATCAAGAAACATCTGACCTCACTTATAGGTGGAATATAAAACTGAAAGGAACAAAGAAACAAAGACTCATGGACACAGTCAATAGTTTAGTGGTTACCTGAGGTAAGGGAGGAGAGAGGTGGGAGAGCTGGGAGGGGTGAGTAGGGAGGGGGCATGAACTGTATATATGGTGATGGAAAGAGACCTGATTCTGGGTGGTGAGCACATAATGTGATGTATAGACAATGTAACATAGAATTTTACACCTGGATACAATGTAATTGTTATCAATCACTGTCATCCCAATAAATTTTAAAACAACAACAACAAAAAGAATCAAGAAAAATTAATTAATTAATTAATTAAAAAATGGGGGTGAAATAAAGACATTTCAGATAAACAAAAGTTAAAAGAACTGGTTGTCAGCAGACCCGCACTCTAAGAAATATAAAGTAAAGATAAATGACACCACATGGAAACACAGATCTAGAGGAAGAAATGGCAAGCACTGAAAATGATAAACATAAATTTAAAACACTTGCTTCTTCTTTAATTTCCTCAAAAGACGCATGTCCATTTTAAGCAATGTAAGTTGAGGTTTATAATATACATACAATTAAAATTATAACAAAAACACAGAGGATGGGAAGGAAAATAAAATTATACTATTAATTTCTTATATTTGGGAAGTGTGAACAGTAATGTGTGAAGTGAAACAATATTATTATAAGTAGACTGAGATACATTAAGAACACATACTATACTGTTTAAAACTAATAAAAAATAAAAAGAAAAAAGAATAGCTTAGATGCCAATAGAGGAGATAAAAAGAAAGAAAGAAAGGAATACAACAAAATATTCAATTAATCCAAAAAAGGTTACAGAAGTAAAACAGAAACACAAAACAGATAGGACAAATAAAAAACAATAACTGCATATTAGACTTAAAACTCACTATACCAATAAAGTATAAATGAGCTAAACTATAATTTAAAACAAATGATTGTCAGAATAGATTTTTTTTAAGATTTATTTTTATTGTTTTTGACAGAAAGAGAGGCAGAGAGAGACAGAGAGAAGGGGGAGGGCCCAGAGCAGTCTCCACAGTTGCACGTCATTAGTTTTCTACATAGTTTCATTCCACAGGTGGGCATGGGGCTGCACAGGGCAGGAACCAGCTGGGGGTCCTCCCACCCCAGGGCAGGAGCTGAACCAGGGACCTCCCACACAGGACACTCACCCCAGTGAGAATCAAATTGGGGGCACACCCCAGTTCAGCATATGAGTCACACAGGCCGGGGCCAGGATTTGATCCCCAGATCCCAGGTCTGAAATGAGCACTCAACCTGCTGAGCCATCCAAGCATCCCCAGTAGTCAGAATAGATATTTTTAATTGAATCATTATCAGATTTTTAAAGTAACAGTGCCTAACTATATGAATGTGAAATATAAAGACACAGACAGGTTGGAAGTAAAAGGATGGAGAAAGATGAAAATTATAAAAATAAGGAAGCTGGCATAGTTATATTAAAATAAGACAAAGTACAGAGTTCAAACAAAAGTATTTCCACAGCTAGCAGGGTACATTTCATAATGACAAAAGGATTAACTCAATAGGAAGTCATAAAAAATCTTTACTTTGTTTGCACCTAGTAACAGAGCTTCAAAATTCATAAACCAAAAACTGACTATAGTCTAAATAGAAAGAGAGAAATAGACAATTTCTTAATCATCACTGCAGATTTTAATACCTCCACTTTAGTAATTTTTATAACAAGAAGACAAAAAATCAGTAAGAATAAAAAAGATCTGAACACCACTATCAACAATCTTGATAATTGACATTTTCAGAATATCTCACTGAGCAATTTTAAAACACACACTTTGTTCTAGAGCACATGAATATTCACCAAAATAGACCATATGCTAGGGCCATAAAATAAGTCTCAAAAAATTGCCAAAGATTAAAATCTTATGGAGTATTTTTCCTGAATACAATGGAATTAGGTTAAAAATTAAGAACAATAGTATATGTAGAAAATGACCCCACACACACACATACAAATATTTGGAAAATAACAACTTACTTTAAATAACTCATATGACAAAGAAGAAATCAGTAGTGAAATTACAAAATATTTTAATTTAATGATAACAAAAACAAAAAATAACAAAATTTATGGCAAAATTAAAGCAGTGCCTAGAAGAAAATTTATAATTGTAAATGTCTATAATAGAAAAAAGCAAAGACTAAAAAATCAACAGTTCAAATTTACACCATAACAATCTAGAAAAGGAAAACATTAATTCAATAGTAAGTAAAAAGAAAGAATAAAGAACTAAAATCAAGAAAATATAAAACAAGCAAATAAACAGAGCAAAATAACAAAGCCAAAAGATAGCTCTTTGAAAAGATTAACAAAAATTTTAAAACCCAACAAGACTGATCAGAAAAAGAGAACAAATTACAAAACATCTGAAATAGAAGGGAAGATATCACTACAGATTCTACAGATTCTACACACATTAAAAAAAAAATAAAGAGGGGAAGCCGGGATGGCTCAGTGGGTTAAGCGCTCACTTTGCATCCCTAGGGACCGAGGATCAAATCCTGGCCCCGGCCCGTGCAGACCCATATGCTGAACTGGGGAGTGCCCTCAATTCAGTTCTCTCTCTGTCTCTGTGTATCTCTCTCTCTCTCTCTCTCTCTCTCTCTCTCTCTCTCTCTCTCTCTCTGTCAAAAACAATAAAAAAATTTAAAAAAGAAGAAAAAAAAAAAAAGAAATACTATACACAACTTCATGACAATAAACTCAACAGTTAGGTAAAATGGACAAATTCCTTGAAACATAATTTTCCAAGTGACACAGAAAAAAGAGAAAATGTAAATAGCCCCACTTTTCAGTATTCTTTTGCCTCATTCATAACAATCCCAAAAATTACTAATTTTGACAAAAATAACAATCATTTTGTTGTCGTTGAATTAATTGGCCTGGAGTTTTCAGCAACCTCTATTCTATCTACAACCTTAATTCCATCTGCTACCTTAATTCCTCTTTGCCATATAATGTAATATTCAAGGTTCCTGGGATTAGGAGTTTGGACATCTTTGAGGAACAACTAAGAAGCCTTTTCAACAAATGATCCTAGATCCACTAGACATATAAATCTGAACTCTTAACTCATGAAAAACACAAAAATATATAAAATGGATAGTAGATATAAATATTAAAATTATAAGAAAATATATAAATGACCAATAAGAACATGAAAAGATGGTTCATTAGTCATTAGAAAAATTCATATCAAACCACCAAAATAAAACCTCACAGCTAAGATGGCTATATCAAAACGAGAAAGAGGAAGATAAAAAGGAAGGGAGGAAGGAGAAAGGAAGAAACAGAGGGAGAGAGGGAGAAAGAGAAGGAAAGAGGAAAAAGTGACACCAATTGCCATCTGTCCCAACTCTTTATTTGTCCCAAGTTAAGGCTCTTCTCAGGGCTCAGCTTTCTCCCTGGAGAATGGTGCAGCCTGCAGTAGATGAAGCGACAAGAACCCCCTTTGCCCAAGGCTGATGCTGAGACACCTAGGCTTGTGAGCCAGGCATCACCTGAACAAACAAGGCAGGCTCCATCTCTTGCCTTAATGACAGGAATGTGACAATGCTCACCCCACCTGCCACCTTTTTCAATCTACCACACTGTTACTGGAGGGAAACTGAATCCAGGCTCGTGCTGCCTAGGCCATTCATCCAATAAACTGAGAGGAGTTGGGTCATAGAATAAGCATTTATTACCAGGGCACCAGTGACCCAAGAAGGCAGATGTTGGGTGGAAGAAAGAAAAGAAGTCTTTTCTTCAGAGCTACATAAAACATGCAAAGAGAAATAACCCTGCTGCCACACCCAGATCCGTCCTAGACAGCACCCAGAGACCTTTTCCCTTTTAACAATACCATTCTTTGGAGATGACAAGGGCTGCAGAATGATCCTCCGTACAGATCCCCGAGCAACAAAAAGCGAAGTCCAAAAAGGCACAAGCGGAAAAGAGCAGTCTCTACCCTCCCTCCATTCACCATCCTCTGGGAAGCACTGGAAGCTGGTGCTCTACCTTTTAAGTGGACCTCCAACCTTCACAGACACAGAGGGGCTGTCTCTCATCTTCCAGCCCAGCTCCCAGAGCTCCCAGCCCTCTGAGCTGGGTCTCTGCTCCCCCTAGCTGCCAATCATCTGTCTATCTTCTCCCAGTAAGCTCCCAGGGCCTGGCCAGTTACCAGAGCTGCTGCCGTGCTTGGTGGGCCTAGCTGGCTGCTTCCCACTGATCAAGAGCTCTCTACAAACTCTCCATGGCCAGAAATGCTCTGATCAAAAAAACCTTTGTGGCCTAAGTGCTCTAATCAAGACCTCCCTGCAAAAACCTTTGGGACCTAAAAAGTGCTCCTTTGTGCCCTCTTTCTATATTTATATCCCCACTGTAATTGACAGGAGAATCTCTCTTCCCCTGTCAGTCACAGCCCATTAATGCTAATTATCCACATCCACCAGCCCTACAATGGCTTCTGTTCTTGACAATTACAGTCATTAGCATTAATTATACCTACCACCCCTCCCTCCTCCCAGCTTCCCAAACCAAACAGAAGGGAGATGAAGGAAGATCCTGGGTACCTTGTTGGCTTGTTTATAGCTGCCCTGGGCAGCCTCCTTCTTTAGTGGCCTCTCCCTTCTTCATCCTACTACACCACCAGGAAGACCACACTTCCAGTTTCCCTTGAAGTTGGTTGGAACCATGTAACTAAATTCTAGCCAATAAGATGTGAGCAGAAGCAATGTTCATCACCTCCAGAACTGCACATAAAAAATAAAATCTGGCAGTGGCCAGAACATGGAAACAACCAAAATGCCCTTCAATAGATGACTGGATAAAGAAGTTGTGGTACATCTACACAATGGAATACTACTCAGTGATAAGAAAAGATGAAATACAGCCATTTGTGACAACATGGATGAACCTAGAGACCATCTTATTAAGCGAAATAAGTCAGACTGAAAGAATCAGGAAACATATGACCTCACTTATTGGTGGATTATAAAACTGAAAGTAACAAAGAAACAAAGACTTATGGACACAGTCAATTGTTTGGTGATTACCTGAGGGAAGGGGAGGAGAAGGGAGGGAGAGTGGGAGGGGAGGTGGGAGTGGACACCAGATATATGGTGATGGAAGGAGAGCTGATTCTGGGTGGTGAGCACATAATGCAATGCATGGGTGATGTGGTATGGATTTGTACACCTGGAAACTAATTGTTATAGATCAATGTCACCCCAATAAATTTGACAATAAAACAAAAAAGAAAAAAAGCCAGACATAAAAGAAGAGAAAAAATAAATAAATAAAATCTGGGAAAATTGGAAAACCACGTGCAAAAGAATGATTCTTTGAACTGTGATCTATCACCATATACCAAAATTAACTCAAAATGGATTAAAAACCTCCACATAAGACCTGAAACAATAAATTTGTATAGAAGAAAACATTGGTACTAAACTTATAGACCTTGGGTTCAGGAAGGACTTAATGAACCTGATCTCAAAGACAAGGGAAGTAAAAGCAAAAATAAATAAATGGTACTTTATCAAACTAAAAAGCTTCTGCACAGCAAAGGAAACCAACAAAATAAAAAGAAAACCAACTGAATGGGAGAAAATATTTGCAAACAATGCTCTGATAAGGGGCTAATATCTAAAATATGTAAAGAACTCATATAACTCAACAACAACAAAATAACAAATGATCCATTTGAAAAATGGGCAGAAAACCTGAATAGACACTTCTCCCATGAAGACATACAAATGGCCAACAGACATGAAAAAATGTTCAACTTCACTAGTTATTAGGGAAATGCAAATCAAAACCACAATGAGATACCATTTCACACCTATCAGAATGGCAATGATCAACAAAACAAGGAATAACAAGTGCTGGAGACGCTGTGGAGAAAAAGGAACCCTCATACACTGCTGGTGGGAATGTAAATTGGTACAATCATTATGGAAGGTAGTATGGAGATTCCTCAAAAAATTGGGAATGGAGCTACTCTATGACCCAGCAATTCCCTTTCTGGATAGGGAGAGTTGGGTGGGGGGAGGTGGGAGTGGACACCAAATATATGGTGATGGAGGGGGAGCTGATTCTGGGTGGTGAGCACATAATGCGATGCATAGGTGATGTGATGTGGACTTGTACATCCGGAAACTGTCTAATTGTTACCAATCAATGTCACCCCAATAAATTTAACAATAATAAAAAAAAAGAACTACTCGACACACTTCTGGCTTTGTGTGAGGAAAATAAGTGTTATTGTATTTACATTCTGAGAATTGGAAGTTGTTATAGCAGCTTTCAATTCCCACCCTCACTAAACCCTGATATGGACATGTTATAGACTTCCAGGTATATATTAATTTATATCTGTGAAATTTATTACTGTGAAAAGTATAAAAAAAAGTTTGGGGAAGCTGGGATGGCTCAGCAGGTTAAGCACTTGCTTTGCAGCCCTGGGACCGAGGATCAAATCCCAGCCCCAGCCCATGTGGACCCATATGCTGAACTGGGGTGTGCTTCCCATGCAGGAGGCTCCCAGTTTGGTTCTTACCCCCGGGTTCCGCACCTGGCTTGAGGGTGTGTGCCTCCCATGCTCGAGGCCCCCAGCCCAGTTCCTGCCCTGCACAGCACCCGCCCACCTGTGTGGAACAAACCATGTCAAAAACTGATGAAGTTCAACTATGGAGACTGCTCTGGGCCCTCCCCCTTCTCTCTGTCTCTCTCTCTGTCTCTGTTTCTCTCTGTCTCTGTCAAAAACAATAAAATAAATCTTTTTAAAAAAAGTTTATCAGTTCTTGTTATGTATATTTTACTACAATAAAAGATCTCAACAGTCAAAATAAACCAAATAACCCAATTACAAAATGGGCAAAGGACATGAGTTGATATTTCACCTAAGACAGAGACAGTAAATAAGCCCATGGAAAATGTCCAGCACCATGAGAAATACAGATTAAAATCACAATTAGTTCTCACTACACATCTATTAAAACAACTATAATGAAAAATAGTTATAACAGCAAATGTTAGCAAAAATGCAAAGAAATTGGACCTCTCATCCATTGTTCATTAGAATGAAAAATGGTATTTTCCATTTTGGAAAATACTTTGTTAGTTTCTCACAAAACCAAGCACACACTTAGTGCACAACCCAGCCCACACACTCTTGTACATTTACCCCAGAGAAATGAAAAGTGATGCTCTCACAAAAGCCTGTACATAAAATATTCATAGAACCTTTATTCCTAATGGTTCAACAAACTCTGGTATATCCATACAGTGGAACAGTATTCTGCAGTGAAAAGGAATAAACTCTTGGTACATGCAACAATCTGATGGTCCCAAGGAAATTATGCCAAGTTAGAAAAAAAGTCAATCTCAGAGAGTGTATATTATATGATTCAATTGATATGGACATTCTCAAAATGACAGAACTACAGAGCTGGAAGACAGATCAGTAATTGCTAAAGAACAGAGACAGGGAAGGGGTCAGGGGAGCGTGAATACAAAGAGGTGACAAAAGGAGTTCATTTGTGATGATGGATTGTTTTTTGAGCTTTGCTGTGCCAGAACACATAGTAAACATTACTCGGTATTTGCTTTTATTATTTATTTAAGTTACTTTCCCCCAGAATAATTACAACAGTTACTTTTAACATGTATTTTTCTTTCATACACATATTTTCTAAATATGCATTAAATGATTTAACTAAAGGAAAAGAATATTATTGGGGATGCTGGAATGGCTCAGCTCATTGAGCACTTGTTTTGCAGCTTCAGGGTCTGAGGATCAAATCCCGGCCCTGGCCCAGGTAGAACCACCTGCTGAACTGGGTTGTGTCCCCAGTTTGGTTCTCACTGGGGCAAGCTTCCTTTGTGGGAGGTCCCTGGTTCAGCTCCCACCCCAGGCATGCTTCCCATGTGAGAGGCCCCAGCTGATTCCTGTTCTGTGCAGCCCTGTGCCCACCTATGGAATGAAACTATGTAGAAAACTAATGACGTGCAGCTATGGAGACTGCTCTGGTCCCTCCCCCTTCTCTCTGTCTCTCTCTCTCTGTCAAAAACAATAAAAATAAATCCTTAAAGGAATATTATTATCTGACAAGCAACATGAAAATTTAGTATTTCATTATTAGGCAAAGTTGTCAATTATTTTCATATAGAACTCTCTTCCACAGGAACCAGTCTCAATTTGCATGAACTCTGTAGCTTATGGTCTTTTCTTAGCAATGTTAATATGGAACAAATTCCTCCTAGTAACTTTTTTTGTATGTCCAAGAACACAGCCACTGGCATCTCGTGGTTCTGTGTCTTGATTGTGCTGGGGGTTACTGAATCTATACACAGGATAAAGTTGCAAAGAACTACACACACACACACACACACACAGATGATTGCAAGTTAAAAATGGTACGAAGTGAGTAAGGTCTGCAGTCTAGTTAACAGTATATAGCAATGTCAGTTTCCTGGCTTTGATATTATACTGCAGTTATATAAGATGTCACCATTGGGAGAAGCTGGGCAAACTTTTTTTTTTTTTTTAAATATATTTTGTTTTGTTTATTTTATTTATTTATTTTTGACAGAGAGAGAGAGAGAGAGAGAGAGAGAGAGAGAGAGAGAGAGAGAGAGAGAGAGAGAACTGAACTGGGGGAGCTCCCAGTTCAGCATATGGTTCCGCACGGGCCGGGGCCGGGATTCGATCCCTGGTCCCTGGCTCTGCAAAGTGAGCGCCTAACCCACTGAGCCATCCCGGCTTCCCCTTGGGCAAACTTAATAGGCACTTTTGAACTTTCATGTACAATTTTTGCAAGTTCCTGTGATTATTTCAAAATTAAAAGTTTTTAAAAAGTGTAGGAAACAGAGCTGGGTGGTGAGCACAAAATGCAATGCATAGGTGATATGATGTGGACTTGTACATCCAGAAACTATCTAATTGTTACCAATCAATGTCACCCCAATAAAATTAACAACAACAAAAAAAAAGTGTAGGACAATACACCTGCAGAGCTCATCCCAACTGTGGACCACATACCGGTACTTGGTGGACCTGTAGGTGACACACCAAGTGTTCCCATATGATTCCCACCTGCCCTGACAAGCCACTAACTTTTATCTTGGTTTTAATAACAAGGAATAGTTCTTGTTTTTCTTTCCAGTATTAACCTAAAAATAAAAGTCCTTTCAAAGTGAGAGGCAAAAAGCATGTATTTGAGATCTAACAATAGCTATTTGGGACCCACTGAGTCAGGCAGAAGTCCAAATAATGTTCTCATTAGGAGACAAAGGCAATGGCAATGGGTATTTACGAGAAAGGGAAGGGGAACAATTACATAAATAGAAGGGAGCACAGGCCACTTGATCCATGGACCCCTGACCATGCTGACCTGGACCAAGGGCATGGACCACTGTCCTGGAGGGAGGGGCCCACCAGAATTTGTAAAGTGGCTGCCTGTCTTCCAGAAAGGGCACAGTCTCCCTGCATGCCTGGTCACACTGTGGGCCTCTGGGGCCCCCACCTGCCATGAGCTTTTGGTGGGGGGACCAGGTATTCTAGAGGGCTTTGAGTGTCTCTGCTCAAGGATAACTTTAGGTTGGATCTACCAGCGCCCCTGGCCCCTTGGCTCCCATAGGAGAGTCACCAATGTGACTGATCCCAGCAGACAGCTCAGGGTGGGCACAGCCAGCAGCCCTAGTTAGGAGATGAGTCTCATGGTTGGGACATTTTGGGGAAGTTCTAGGCAAGAAGCCCTGGGTAAGTAAGCCTGGACAAGGAGGCAAAACTCCAGAGGCCACAACTGGGAAGCCTGTCCCTGCAGAAGAGGCTGCAGAGAAGACAGGGGGCTGACCCCTGCTGACAGTGTGGGAGCCCCCAGCCCAGCTGTCCCAGGCTCTCTTACTAACTCATTCTCCCCCCTTAAGCCCACTAGGGATGGGTCCCTGAGAATAAACTGATACAGCCTTCAGGGCCTCTCTCCCTACTGGGACGACTCCAGGAATTGCCCAGAGTCCCAGTCTGGCCAGCCAGGCTCTGGTGGCCACTGCCCATATCCCCACCCAAGGCCTGCAGTCCCAATACCTAAGCGCCCCACCTTGTCCCGGGAACCTGGCAGGCAGTCCCCCAACAGGACCCCCATCCCACCCACCACATTGCTCCTTCCCTAACAAAAAGTTAGGGAGACACAAAACAATGGCACCTCCCCTGTGGGAGAATTTTGTCCCCAAGACTCAATTTATTTATTTATTTTTTTATTTTATTTTATTTTATTGTTAATATTATTATATTTCATTGTTAAATTTAATGGGGTGACACTGGTTGGTAACAATCAGACAGTTTCCCAATGTACAAGTCCACATCACATCACCCATGCATCGCATTATGTGCCCAGCTCCCAGAATCAGGTCCCCCTCCAACACCATATATCTGGTGCCCACTCCCCCCT
>PVKE010050572.1:0-10913 GCA_004027555.1 Craseonycteris thonglongyai
CACTGCTAATGTCCACATATTTAGCACACAAAGCTTGCTGGTGAATAATACAGTGCAGGAACATTGGTTGTGGAATGTTTTTCTCATTACACATCTGCTTCATTTGTCCAACCAAGCCTTTCTTTATGCCACTCATGTTCTTTCCTCCCTCAACAGTCAGGCAACTGAGGTTAGTCCAGTCCAAGTTATAATCAGCTAATGTTTTTTTCAATTCATTGAATATATCCTCTCTGGTAACAGTGCCATACGTGCTATGTAGGGAAGCCAGCTCTTGTGTTATGTTCATGTCTTCATCCACACCTCTAATGAACACAAGCAGTTGAGAGGTGGAACAGCTGTCCAGCGATTCATCCATTGCAATTGAAAAATGGTAAAACTTGCTTGCATTTTTCACTATTTGAGTCACAGTGTTTTCACCCATGTCTGCAACATGGCGGACAATGGTATTTGCACCCAAAGCTACAGTTTTAAATGGTTTCGACTTTTCTGGGCAAAGTTGCTCAGCCACCTCCAGCAAAAATTTCTTCACTACGTCACCATTTATAAATGGTTTGCCACTTTTAGCCAGGAAGTAGGCAACTTTATACCTGGCTTTAGTTAAGGATTCCTTTTCATTTGAGGATTTACTGAATAATGTCCCCTGAGATGTGATTTGATTTTGTAATTTAGAAAATATTTTGGCATGGATTTTACCCTCCAACTGTGCATTTTTCTCCTGATGTTTGCTTCGATGATGACGGTGCAGGTTGCATTCTTTCATCACAGCCACGGTTTCATTGCAAATTACACACAATGCTTTCTTGCCGGATTTGATGAAGAAGTATTTCAAACTCCATTCTTCTTGAAATTGCCGACACTCATCGTCTATTTTTCTTTACCTCTTCTCGGCCATCGTTGGGCACTGAAATAAAGTGACTTCAACATGAATAGATAGTGAAACTGAAAGTATCTTGGACACAATATCGCTTAAAAATCCTGATTATGCGAACTAATTTTGTCACAATTATAGCTGCAAATGACCTGAAACAACTTTTAAAAATTCTTATGATGTCTTTTTTTTTTAAAGATTTATTTATTGTTTTTGACAAGAGAGAGAGAGATACAGAGTCAGAGACAGAGAGAAGGGGGAGGGCCCAGAACAGTCTCCATAATTGCTCATCATTGATTTTTTCACATAGTTTTTTTCCACAGGTGGGCTTGGGGCTGCACAGGGAAGGAACTGGGCTGAAGTCTCGCCCCAGTGAGAACTGAACTGGGGGCATTCCCCAGTTCAGCACATGAGTCAGCACGGCCGGGGCTGGGATTTGATCCTCGGTCCCCAGGGCTGCAAAGTGAGCGCCTAACCCACTGAGCCATCCCGGCTTCCCCTTATAATTTCTTAAGTTAAACTTACTTGAATATAGTCTGCAAATATATCCACTTATGGTAGAGAGATTGTTGCTTTTAATGTTTCCTCTTCAGAATATTCGGAAAATTCTTGTTAAACTAACGACATTTCCAATACTTTATACAGACTGGTAAGTAATTATGCGAAGGAAATTATCACTAAATAAAATAGAGTGCAACATGTTTTGCAATTAGACGCTAACTGACACCAGCACGTCCTCATTGCAGCAGTCAACCGCAACTGGCAAATTGTGATCAAAATAATCAAGTCTTGAACAAGCAGCAAACCATTTAAAAACTCTGGCACTAGATGGCGTTATGTCATCTCATTGACTGTGAACAGAAATAGAAAAAGTAAGCGGCTGATCTTGGCAGGATACACATAAATTTCTGTAATTTTTTTCTGTAGATAAAAAGGTCTCCACGGGCCGGATGAGAGGGCCTCGTGGCTTGTATCTGGCCCATGGGCCATAGTTTGGAGACCCCTGCTCTAGAGGATGCCGTGATAGCTCAGCAGTTGAACTCTTGCATTGCAATTGTGAGGTCCGGGGTTCAAATCCTGGCCCAGGCCTGTGCCACCCCAGTGCTGAACTGTGATGCAGCTGGTAACCACAGGGATTACTTGGTGAAGGTTCTCACCTCCCATGTTGTGGGAGGCCCCTAATTTGGTTTCTGCACCACATGCTTCCACATCCACCGGTGTGGAATTAAAGCATGTCACAACTATTGATGTACAACTATGGAGATTGCTCTGGGCCCTTCTCTCTCTCTCTCTCTCACTCTCACTCTCTCACCTTCTCTGAAACAATAAAATAAATCTTAAAAAATACTCTGTATAACTTTTTTATTCTGGAAAATTACAAACATATTCAAAAGAAAAAACCAGAACCCTATAACAATTATCATCTTGTAGCAGAATTGCATATATATCCACTCAGGTCCCATTTTGAAACAAAATTTCAGACATCATACTGGACCAAAGTTTTTTTTTTTTTAAACAATCTATAAGATGTGTACCTCAGGTGAACTATTTCCAAGAAGATGATATGTTATTTCAGTCCTTTGGTGCCAGTACAAAAAACATTGCCTTCTTGATTCCTGTTGTTAAAAAGATTTATTTTATTGTCTTTGACACAGAGAGAGAAAGAGAGAGAGAGAGAGAAAGAGAATGGCCCAGAGCAGTCTCCACAGTTGTACATCATCAGTTTTCGATGTAGTTTCATTCCACAGGTGGGTGCGGGGCTGTGCAGGGCAGGAACCGGGCAGGGAGCCTCAGACATGGGAAGCTTGCTCTGGTGGGAACTGAACTGGAATGGGAAGCACACCCCAGCTCAGCACATGGGTCTGCATGGGCCAGGGTCAGAACTGGGACTTGATCTTCAGACTCCAGGGCTACATACAATGAGAACACTAAACCCGCAGAGCCATCCTGGATTTTTCTTGATTCCTTTTAAGTGATAGTGTTTTTAGGTGTGTGGTGTCCATTATATTTTGTAGTTTAGAAGCTGTTACATTATTGAAATATATAATTTTCAGTGTTGTATTACAAAAAATTTGAAACTCACAGCAAAGTTGAATTTTACTGATATTTACCACCTAGATTTTATCTAACATTTTACTGTGCTTCTTTTATTACATATTTATCTCTCCAACTTTCCATTGATGCAGTAATCCATCGTACTTTTTACTCATTTCCAAGTAAATGACTGGGGAAGCCGGGATGGCTCAGTGGGTTAAGCGCTCGCTTTGCAGCGCTGGGGACCAAGGATCGAATCTTGGCCCTGGCCTGTGCAGACCCATATGCTGAGTGGGGGAGTGCCCCTAGTTCAGTTCTCACCGGGGCAAGACCCTAGCCCAGTTCCTGCCTTGTGCAGCCCCGCCCACCTATGGAATGAAACTATGTGGAAAAACCAATGATGTGCAACTGTGGAGACTGTTCTGGGCCCTCTCCCTTCTCTCTATCTCTGTCTCTGTATCTCTCTCTCTCTCTCTGTCAAAAACAATAAAAATAAATCTTTAAAAAAAAAGTAAAGGACGGAGACCAATGTAATTGAAGTTCAGTTTTTAAAGTTGCCTTTTCAGCTAGGTTGTATCAAATCGTTTGTTTTGCATACATTTTGTTGTGAACAACTGTTTACTGAAGTTCAGAGTTGTGACAACTCATATAGTCTCTATGGTTCCATTGCTTCTTATTTTTATTATTTATTTATTTTTATTTTTTGACAGAGAGAGTGACAGAGAGAGACAGAGAGAAGAGGGAGGGCCCAGAGCAGACTTCATAGTTGACAGCATTAGTTTTCCATATAGTTTCACTCCACAGGTGGGCATAGGGCTGCATAGGGCAGGAACTGAGCCGGGAGCCTCCCTCATAGGTTCCAGCAAGAACTGAACCGGGGGCACACCCCAGTTCAGCAGATGGGTCCCCATGGGCTGGGGCAGGGATTCGATCCTCAGGCTCTGGGGCTGCAAAGTGAGTGCTTAACCTGCTGAGCCATCTCAGCTTCCCATGCTTCTTATTTTAAACTTTGCTTCTACACACCACAAACTTTTATTAAAATGTTTACCTTAGGTATCAGTAATTTATATTTAGGCAAAACTAGGTTGAACGAATAGTTAAGGTTTTACATGTGTGTTTTCACTGGTCTGTATAAAGTTTAAAAAGACATTGTGTGTCCCAGTGTGCTACACTAAACTAATATACTATTTTTGGAATCTGTTTCAAAATTTTCCATTTAACAATTACTTATAGGGCTAAAAATTATTGTTTTACTGTGGCTCTTATTCATTGATCTTGGCATTCTATAAAGTGCCTAAATATACTTTCATCTTTCTATGACTACATAACATGATAAAAAAAGCTGTTCACTTATATTATGAGCCTCTGGAATGCTCATAATAGCCATGTAGTGAATGCTTATTGAGTAAATAAGTGAGGTAAATGTATCAGCTCTTATCCTTAGCTAATTTTTTAAAGTTTTTCTTTCCCTTTTTCAGTCAATCTCATGCAAGACAGAAGTATGCTTTTGCTCTGCGTAGAACAAAGTAAAGTATGAAGGTTACATTCTAAATACCTCATTAGCATATTTCAAACTTACTGCAAACAAGTAAATTAGGGGAGTTCAAGAACATGGATACTCTTGGGGAAGCTGGAATGGCTCAGTGGGTTAGGTGCTCACTTTACAGCCCCAGGGACTGAGGACCGAATCCCGGCCCCGGCTGTGCTGACCCATATGCTGAACTGGGGTGTGCCCCCAGTTCAGTTCTCACTGGGTGAGACCCCGGCCCAGTTCCTGCCCTGTGCAGCCCTGCCCACCTGTGGAATGAAACTATGTGGAAAAAACGATGATGTGCAACTATGGAGACTGTTCTGGGCCCTCTCCCTTCTCTCTGTCTCTCTCTCTCTCTGTCAAAAACAATATTAAAAAAAACAACAACAACATGGATACTCTGAATTTATTAATTGGGAAATATTTCAGAAAATAATATAATAATAAGTTGGCTTCTGGTAAAGATGGTGGAGTAGCTTAATTTTGTGCTGTTCCCCTTTTGCAAAAACCTCAAAATTACAACGAAACTACAGAACAATCCATTGAGAATTGTCTGAAGTCTACGTAGATAGAAATCCTGTAACTAAGGTCATACTGAAGAAGCCACATGGAGACCTGTAAGAGTGGCGGAGATGCAGAATGTAGTGGTCTCACATCCAAGTGTGGCAATTACAAATTGGGAGGGATATCTTGACTCTGGAGGTACCCCCTAAGGAATGAAGGGTCCTTGATTCATATCAGGCTCGTCAGCTCAGAGTTCCAGTTCAAAGAAGAGAAGTCCCCACAACTTCTGGCTGTGAAAACCAGTAGAAATTGTGGCTGAGTGAGATGGAAGATGGCTAGAGTCCCAGGTGTTCCACTTAACGGGTACACAACTTTACTTCTGATGGATTTACTCATTCTAAGATCGAGCACAGGGAAGCAGCTCAAAAGTCACCAGGAACATACTAGGATAGGATGACCAGACGTCCCGCGGTGTTTTAAAAAAGTCCCTGTTTTTGGAAAGAATGCACGATAAGCTAGGGAACGGCGGGAGATAGACCAAATTTTTCATCGAGAACCCCCCCCCGGTCAATGGTGTCCTGCTTTACCAATGTTAAAATCTGGTCACCTTATACTAGGAGGAACTGAATTATCTGGCTTCAGGACAGAGGCTGTAGGGACAGCTTTCTCCCAGACAAAAATGTTGACAGGCCATTGTTCCTTTGTTGACATAGGGTGGCTGAATGGATAAGTAAATAAGACCTTTCTGTCTGCTGCCTGCAAAAGACTCACTTCAGATTGAAGGACACACAGACTGAAATTAAAAAGGTGGAAGAAGGTATTTCATGATCATGGAGACAAAGAAAGCTTGAGTAGGAATACTTGTATCAGACAAAATGGACTTTAAAACAAAGACTATAATAGGAGACAAAGAAAGACTCACTAATCTCACATCTGGGAATTTGAAATCCAAAGCACTTGTTCTAAAGGACAAGTTTATCCATATGTTTATTGCAGTGTTAATTCCTATGTCTAAGATATAAAGGCAACCTGGGTATCCGTCAGTGAATGAATGGATAAACAAGGGATGCTACATATATACAAGGGAATATTAGTAAACAATAAAAAGGAATGAAATCTTGCCATATGTTTTAACATGGGTGGACCTGTAGAGGATATTGTGCTGAGTGGAATTGAATGAGACAGAAAAATACAGTGATACCTTGGAATCCAAATGCCCCAAAACATTGAACAACTTGAAATCTAAATGAAAAAAATGTAGCAAATTTTGCTTCGGAATCCGAATGCTGCTTTGGAATCTGGACACCAACACGTTGTTTATGTGGGATGTATCGACTGTATGGCCTGTAGCTTTATCCAAATGCCCACTTGTCGTTCGTGTGAGGTATACTTCGAGAGCCATGCAGGGTAATTGGTCTAACACAGATTGTATAGGCAGCAACCCCTACCCCATCATAATGTATGACCAAGCTGTTGCTATAGTTACCTCTGTTACACTCTTTGGTTTATGTGTATATCTCTGGCCACCCCTATACTTTGTTACTTAAGTTGTTGTCCGAAGCTGTATCTTGAGTGATTTTCATTGCTAATTGTGTGTCAATTTTGCATTTTTTTATATAAGAAAATGTAGTGACTCACCATGGGACCTAAAAAGTTCAATGAGAACAATAAGAGTAAGAAGAAAGCTGTTAGAGCTACAGTTGAGGTTAAGAAAGACCTCATCACTGAGCATGGAAGCAGTACATGTCTGACTGATCTCGTTATGTTCGGAATACTTAAATCAACTGTTTTTACGATTTTGAAAAATGAAGCTATCAAAGCTGATGTGGCGAAAGGAGTTACAACACTAAGCTCTAGAATGACAAGTATGGAAGAAATGGAAAAACTCTTTGTTTGGATTAATAAAAAACAGCTTGCTGGCAATGTGATAACTGAAATAATCATTTGTGAAAAAGCCAAGAGTCTATAATGATCTAGAGCTTAGCATGCCTGGTACTAGTGATCAAAAGGTGGACTTTAAAGCCAGTAGTGGGTGGTTTGAAAACTTTCAAAAAAGGACTGGTATTCATAGTGTTGTCATGCATGGAGAGTCTGAAAGTTCCTACTTGGAAGCAGCAGAAAAGTTTGTGAGAGAGTTAAAGTAATTTGTGATAAGTGAGGTTATGTTTCAAACCAAGTTTTTAATTGTGATGAAATTGGACTCTTGGAAAAAGATGCCCAGGCGTACATACATCACAAAAGAAGAAAGAACTGCACCAGGTCACAAACCAATGAAAGACCATCTGACTCTCTTGCTGTGTGGAAATGTTAGTGGGGACTGCAAAATCAAGCCTCTCCTAGTGTGCCATTCAGAAAATCCACAAGTTTTTAAGAACAACAACATCATTAAGAGCAAATAAATGTTATGTGGAGATCAAATGTCAAAGCATGGGTTACCAGGCAATTCACTGAGTAGATACACGAAGAGTTTGCTACAGCAATAAAGATCTATCTGCAGAAAAATCTTTCAATGAAGGCTCTTGTTCTGGACAATGCCCCTGCACATCCTCCATGCTTAGATTTGGTGGAAGAATATAGGTTCATCAAGATAAAATATTTACCCCCCAGCACCACCACTCTTATCCAGCCCATGGACCAGCAGGTGATCTCAAAATTAAAAGAAATTGTACATCAAGGCTATATTCCAAAGATGTTTTGAAATTACAAGTGAAACACAGTTGATCCTCCGAGAGTTCTGGAAAGATCACTGCAATATCCTCCATTGCCTAGGAATAATCAAGAAAGCATGGAGGGAAGTGTCTTTGAGGACAATGAACTCTGCCTGGAAAAACCTCTGGCCTGAATGGGTTGCTGCAAGGGGCATAGAAGGTTTTAAAGAACCATATGTTGTTCCTGACATCGTCGTACCTCTGGGTCAGTCTATGGGTTTGGAAATCATCGAAGAGGATGTGAATGAGTTAGTGGATGATCACAGGACTGAGCTGACAATGGAAGAGCTTCAGCAGCTCAATCAGCAGCAGCAGAAAGAAATCTCAGAAGGAATTTCTTCTGGGGAAAAAGATCTTGGAACCATTCCCTCTGGTGAAATCAGGGATTTTCTTAGCATGTGGTCAAAAACCCAGGGAGCTGTTGAGAAGTGGCACCCCAATAAAGCCCTGGTTGGCAGGTGTGTTTTTTGATGATAACATCACTGAACATTTCAGAAAAGTGCAAAAAGGTTGCCAACATCAGACCACTTTGGAACATTGGTTCTCAAAAGCAAACACAACTATTGACCCCCAAGCCCTCTACAAGTGGTACCATAGCAAAGGGCATTTAAAGACAAAGAATACAGACAACTGAAGTTACTGAGTAAGATGACTCTTCCTCTTCCATCTCTGAAAGCATCCACATGTGTCATCATCATTATTTTTTAAAAATTTTTATTTAAATATTATTGTTACTTCTTAATATTTTACCTTAAAGTTAATAAAATTAATATTTTACTTTAAATCCAGTGTATTTACTGTTAAAATCATTTTGAAAATTAGAGTTTGTGGCACCCAGGAACAGATTAATCCTGGTTCTATTATTTAAAAGGGGAAAATTTGTCTTGAAACTCAAATGTTTTGGAACTCAAACAGGGTTCTGGGATGGATCAAGTTCAAATTCCAAGGCATCACTGTACAAATTTGATATGATTTCACTTATATCTGTAATCTAAAGAACAAAATAAATGAACAAATACTTGTAGAAATAAAGTCATAGTTACAGAGAACATTTTGATGGTTGCCAGATGGGAAGGGTGTGGGTGGATGGGTAAAAAAGGGAAGTGACTAAGAAGTACAAATTGGTAGTTAATACAATAGTTAATAAGGATGGAAAATATAAGGAATATTGTCAGTAAATAGTATAATAACTATGTATGGTGTCAGATGGGTACTAGATTTATTGGGGTGATCACTTGGTAAGTTTAAAAAAAATTAAAAAAAAATATTTATTTTATTGTTTTGACAGGGAGGCCAAAAACAGAGAGAGATAGAAGGGGGCAGGCCCAGAGTAGTCTCCATAGTTGTGAATCATCAGTTTTCAACATGGCTTCATTCCACTCAGGTGGGCAGGGGCCATGTAGGGCGGGCACTGGGCTGGGGACCTTCCACATGGGAGACATGCCCTCCCCCTCAAGCCAGGAGTCAAACTGGGGATCAAGAACTGAACTGGGGGCCTCCCGCATGGGAAGCACACCCATTTTAGCATATGGGTCTGCACAGGCTGGAGCCGGTATTTGATCCTCGGTTCCTGGGGCTTCAGAGCAAGTGCTTAACCCACTGAGTCATCCCAGCTTCCCTTACTTGGTAAGTTTTATACATGTCTACTATGTTTTACCTCTGAAGGTAATACTATATTATATGTCAACTAATTGAAACAAAAAATTACTAAAAATGAATATACCGTAAAAACTCTGCACCTACCACTTTGTTTTATTAAGTCATATATATTTCCATCAAGCATCTTTTAAAGAAATAAAACATTGCAAATAGAGGTGAAGTTTCTTGGATATTATAATATTTTGTACATATATGTATGTCTGGATATGTAGAAACGTATTTTATTTTTCAATTACAGTTGACAGAGTATTATATTAATTTCAGGTATACACAGTTCTTACTGTATTATCAACTGTAGTTCCTATGCTATACTTTACATCACTGTGACTTTGTAACTACCAATTTGTACTGTTTAATTGCTTTTTCAGCCACCCAGTAATCCCTCTCCCATGTAGCAACCATTAGTTTGTTGTCTGTATCTAAGAGTCTGTTTGTTTTTTTATTAGTTTCACTTGTACAACAGAACATAACGCTTAGATGTTTACAGCTCTATATAGTGATAACCTAACAATGTCTATTTTTCATATTATTTTCAAGTGTGCAACACAGTGGGTAGGCATCTATATAATTTATGAAGTGCTTCCCCCGATTGGTACAATGTCCACCTGACTGACACCATGCATGGCTTTTCTGACATTATTACCTGTACTGCCCATCCTGTATCTCACATCCTGTGACCACTAAAGTGTACCAATTTGCATTTCTTTCTTTCTTTTTTTTAAGATTTATTTTATTGTTTTTTTGACAGAGAGAGACAGAGAAAAGGGGGAGGGCCCAGATCAGTCTCCATAGTTGACAGCATTAGCTTTCCATACAGTTTCACTCCACAGGTGGGCACAGGGCTACACAGGGCAGGAAGTGGGCGGGGAGCCTCCTGCATGGGCCCAGGCAAGAACTGAACTGGGGTCACACCCCAGTTCAGCATATGGGTCCGCCTGGGCCGGACCCGGGATCCGATCCTCGGGCTCCAGGACCGCAAAACAAGCGCTTAACCTGCTGAGCCATCCCAGCTTCCCTCAATTTGCATATATAAATCCCTTCACCTTTTCATGTGGTATTTGTCTTTCTCAGTCTGACTTATTTCGCTTAGTATAACTTCTAGTTCCATCCATGTTTCAAATGGTAAGATTTCATTCTCTTTATCCATGGGTCCAGGAAACAAACCCTGGAACTTGTGATTGTGAGGTAAGCACTTAACTGTTGAGCTATCCCAGCATTCCCAAGGTAGTTTCATTTGTATATTTTTTAGGGACTCTCCATACTGTTTTCTATAGTGGCTACACCAATTTATAGTCCCACCAACAGTGTACAAGGGTTCTCTTTTCTCCACATGATCGTCAACACTTGTTTGTTGATTTATTGGTGATAGCCATTCTGACCTGTGAGAGGTGATATCCCATTGTGTTTATTTTAATAGGCAAAAATGACCAAATATATTACATATGTACACACAAGGGTTTCCTAACAATAGGGGACCCAAGGACAGATCAGGCAGTTAAGGCTTATATAGCATCTTGAACTAAGAAATGGGTGATAGTTGGGACTTCAAAGGGCAGAAAGGCAATTCATATGGAGATGGAAAAGCAAATGTGTGGTAAATAAATTTTTT